>PITA01007416.1:0-20385 GCA_004023965.1 Spilogale gracilis
GCAATAGCCTATGGTTGTATTCTTTCTCACCCAGAGAATGACATTCTGTATATCCACTCTTTGGTCATAATTCTGCTGTAGACATTAGTGTATCTTCCTATTCATATGCAATTGGCTGTAAAGCATCAGCTCTAGGGCATTAACTGACACCCATGGGAGACAAATTTCATTTCTCCTGAGTTACGATGTCTACCTTAGTGCCAAGTGGCGGGGGAACAAAACCAACATGCATGAAGGGCGATCACAGGTGTTGCCTTTAAGGCAAAGGATGTTGAACCACATATAACCGGCTATTTTCTGGTTCAGTTACATTTCTAGAAAACCTAGAACCAGGCACAAATGTTTTATTTGAACTTCATAACAACCCGTGAAGTCTGTGTTACTTTACAGGTAGGAAAATAGAGAGCCAGAGCGATTAGGTGACTCTTCTTAAAGTCACTTAGCTGGTGATTCAAAGAAGGCTAATTCAAATCCTGGCTGATTGATTCAGCCCGTGTGCTCTTTCTGCCCCACCCCTGCTCACATTTCTAGCTCCAGTCTTTGATCTCTGGCTGAGAAGAGCATTTTCACATGGGTGGAAAACCATTTCCTACTGGACTGAAGTAAGAATCCCTGCATGGAGGTAAAATTGAATAGTCGTATTTTACTTGAGAAATCAACACTCGCCTTAAGAAAAAAAAAAGTGGGCAGATGGCATCATCCTTATCTTTTTTTTTTCCTTCTCCCATCTGCCCTTAACAATCTTTTAAAGGCAATTGTACATTTCAGTGGGAAGACTCTCTGTGACTGTACTGCTTCAAGACAGCCTTTTCTTCTCCATTTCATGTATTTTTTTGAAGCTGTAAACTGGCTACATTCTTCAGTCTTTTCAACTTCAAAACTGGAAAGTTGGCTCCAAAATTAAAGAGTATCAGGAATCCAAAGAAGAGCAGGAAAATTTGAGATTTTTTTTCATTTAACTCTCAAGGATCAACGAACCATTTGGTTGCAGAGAGATTTGAAGGAGAGTTCACAGACATCAAAAAAAAAAGTCTTGGGCTGCTTGCAGTCACGGTTGCAACAGATGTCCAAACTTCTTCACATGTGGGATGAAAGATTGTCCGTCCTATGTGACAAGAGAATACAAGGTCCTTAAAGTTGCCCCAGTCTTACTACTGTCCCAATACCTGCCATTTCAGAAGGCCTCCTGGAGGATCCTGGAACAGAAGGACATTAATAGAAAAAATGGAAAAATTTGAATGCAGTTTGTAGTTTAGCTAATAATATTGTACCAATGTTGATTTTTTAGTTTGGGTCATTTTACTATGGTTATTAACCATATTCATAGCAAGGTATGAACATTAAGGGAAGCTGTATGAAAGATACAAGGTAATCCTCCATGCTATTTTTGCAACTTCTCTGTAAGTCTAAAACTCTTACAAAACAAAAACTTTAAAAATTTCAACCAAAATGTAACAGAATATAAAGAGCAGTTATCTTTGAAAAGTGAAGATACAGATTTTCATTTTTCTCCTTCATACTTTTCTGTCTTCTAAAATCTCTATACAATAAGCATGTATATTCAGAAAAGACATGTTATCATTTTAATGTTTGGTCAGGAAATTCTCTATTTGTGACTTTGGTTGTGAAAAAATTAACACATTTTCATTTTAAAAACAGAATGCAAAATTTTTTATATCATATGTTAGAATAAAGCATCTGAAAGCTTTAATAGCAAAGGGGATTCAGCTTTTGACAGGAGAAATTCCATGCCAGTTAATGCTGTTTTTGTATAGATACTTAAATTGTCATTCAGTTATCCTTTTGTTCTGATTACAAGTAGGCTCTTACAATTTTCCAAAGCTGAAATGATCCCAGATAGAATGAGCAAGTATGGAAAATGCCACTTTCTTTTGAATAGTTGAAGAATGTCCTGATACTATCTTTTAATATTATGTTCAACCATAACGCCATATATTGATTTTCAATTTTTAAAGTATTACGGGTCTACAAAATATACTTGTTAAAAAAAACTTAACATCTTTCTTGGAAGCTTTGGAAGGCACTGCAGGATTTCACAGTGCCTCTGAGTCATTATTTTGACATGTTATTATATAATTCTGTGGCTGTGATAGATGGAACTGAAAGGAAACCTGTTTCTTTCTAGGCTTCTGGAAAAATGCCAAAGAACAGCTGAAATGAACAGAAACAGGCTTCTACTGGTATCAGTCCTTGGAACCTGAAGGATCCACTGTGAGAAAAGCCACATCGTAGTTTCTAAGCTAGTCAAAAAAATTGTTTAAAGATGAAGGAAGACATAGTTTCAGGAGGGCTGCAGAAAAACTGAGCCGATAATTAGTGAATTAATGGAAGGCTTATATGATAGAAAATCTAAATCATTCTTTTATCCTTGCTCCTCCCCATCCCCCCTCACATTCAGAATCATTTTCCACATTTTAAAGAAAGGATGTTAAGCTTTTACTTTCACAAGTGGAGCAAAGAAGGTATGACAAAATTATTTTGAGAGCTTTACTAAGGAGAATACATTGAAAGTTGTCTACTCAGTGGCATATAGACATACATACATATGTATATATAAAGATATATAATATTCACATTAAGTGGTGGAATAACAATCTGAACATAAGAATGTTTTGATGCTATCAACTTTATTTATTCACTGTTCAAGCCAACTACAGGCAATATCTCTGAACAATGGTTTTCTGGAAATTGTAAAAGAAAACTTTAATTTTTATTGGATTTAAAATAATAGGAATTAGCTTAGCACTGCAATGTTTTTTGTTTCATATTTTATCTCATTTCAATCATTTGTGGTTAATAAAAGTGTCCTGATTTAATGATGAACACTTGGATACTTCAGTCTGGTGTGCTACAGATCTTTGTCAAAGGGTCATAACATAGGTTACAGATCTGCCCACTGTTCATAGTTTTCAGCCTCGAAAGTGATGAAGCATTTTTCCTTGACAGTGACTTAGAATCTGCTCTAACCTGTAAACTGGGATAGTACTTGGGATATTTCTGCTCTTGAATGCATGTTTGTCTTTGTATGTTTGAATTTTATGTATGTGGAATCAGAAGACTATTGCCTAGCTCCTGACAGAAGTACTTGATCAAAATGATGCATGGGGCATAGTGATGGGGCTTTGTTATTGTACATCTTAAAGATGATTTTATTTGGACAGTCTGTGATTGTCTGTTTTCCTCAAAGCAGTTTTTCAGTGAAGTTAACAAGACATATAAACTATACGAGCACCTACGAGGCTAAAAACTCTATGAACAGTGGGCAAATCTGTAACCCATGTTATGACCCTTTGACAAAGATCGATAGGACACCAGACTGAAGGGGCATCAAGCTGCAAACTTTTATAAGCAAGATATTTGTTCAGTTCATACTGGATAATTTAGCAGCCTTGGCTACTCCTCTCTGAGATTCAGTAACTGAACTTCATATTATTTTGGCTAAAAGGAATATTATTGTTAGAATGTTTCTTTCAAAAGTGTAAAGGTAATCCAGACAATTAACCTACTAATTAAACTGTAGAGAAGCAAGTGCCAGACTCCTTTTTATTTGAATGTTTTAGAATTGATGACTTATTCCAAGATTATGTATTGCTAGGTAACTGTATTCAAGATGACTTTTTTTCTCCTCTTTGAAAATGTCTCGGGCACTTAGGCTTAAATGATTGATTATATTAGCACTAGCAATGAATTTCCCCAAAGGCTCTTACTGGTTGCTATTTTACTCATTGGATTTGCTGCCATTGAAACTCATTACACCTGTTAGCACATGTCCAGTGAAGTGTTTGTGTGCAAAGCAGAATGACTACAAGAGTCTGAGTAGGTGGGGGCGGGGGCGGGGCAGGGGGTGAGGCGGAAGCGCTGCGTGTTGCGCAGGTACAGATCAGGCGCCTTCTCCCCATCAGCCTCTACCCCTCTGCCTTTGCTGTTTCCTCTGCTGGGCTGGCCTTTCCTCCAAGCTGTTGGCTTTTGGCTTGGCTTGGCTCGGCTCATCCTCCCAGTCTCAGCTTCTTCGAGAGACCTTCTCTGCTCATCCCATCTGAAGTGGACTCCTCAGTAACTCTCACGCTGATTACCCTACTTTTTTACCAAAATAGGCCCATTTGTGGAGTGTATGGATTTAGCTTCTCTCTTCGCTGCTTTGTGCTTCATCGTATCCCTCCTGCCTAACAAAGTGCATGGCACGTGGAGAGGCTTATTAAGTAATTCATTTGGTGAGTGAATGAATGATCACCTCAACAGTCCCATGATATGAACAAAAGTATCCCCAGTTCAGAGAAAAAGAAAGGGACCAGAGAGATTACATGACTTGCCATTCAGTTAATAATAGAAAGGCTCAACTGTAAACCTAAGTATTTCTGACTCAAATTTTTCTTGCCCCATCAAAACTTCAGTTGGTTGGCTTTTTAAGACCTTGCGTAAATTACATTCTTAAAATTGTCATAATATCCATGATATCATTAGTCTTTGTGTGATTGTTCTCAGATATTAACGTTGTGTAAGCTGCACAGCACCTGAAAAATAACAGATGTTTAAATGAGCTGACATAGCACATATATTCTAAGCAATGAAGTGCAATTTATTTGGCTTCTAGCATTTTTTCCCCTAAAAGCGTTCAGTGCTTTTAGTGACAATGCTTTTAGCCCTTGATGTTCCCCCTTCAGATGGTTAGAGCTTCTCTACAGTAGGACATTTCATTCTTTTTTCAGTTACTTCCCTCAAACCATGATGGTTTTTCAATAAAACAACAAAAAAATGCCTATAGCATAGTTTTTCTGCACTAACCTCATTGCTAAGTTAGGTAAAGCTGAATTTAGGGGGAAAGCAAGCATTACTTATGAATGAATAAGTGTATTTTGAAGAAATTACATCTTCCAATCAATATAGGATTTCAAAATCTGGTTTTAAGTTCTAAGATATTTTGTTTTGCTTTTCATGCTATCTATTTAAAAATCTGCTTAGTAATATATTTCATGAAGCAGATAGGTATACTCAGATATCAAATTTCATTACCTTCTGTCTTCAGGTAGCAGTTTCACAGAAACATGAATATTCATTACTCAGTGAATGTATAATGAAGTGACTATTTTCCCTGTGAATGTATAATGAAGTGACTATTTTCCCTGTGAAGCTCAAGGGAATAGCTGTTACATTTCTATATAATATATATAAAATATAGTCATTAACACTGCTCACCAAATATCTCTCTTTGTAGGCATACAGGAAGATTTCCCTTCCTGCCTTCTAAAGTTTGGGTGGCCAGGAGATGGGCTTTGGCAGTGAAATATGAACAAAATGCCACATGTCCCTTTTGATACTTTAAAACAAACAAACAAACTTGCTATTAACTCTTATTTCCTTTCAGTAACATTCTTATAAGTGATTGAGAAGCAGACATGGCTGAGGTGAAGTCTAGGGAGTGATGTAAATATACTTGATATAAAGGTAACCAGACCTAGTTCAACTTTTCCCCACCTACTTCTGTGATCTTAGGCAGCTCAAGTCATATGATGACTTCTTAGTTTTATCTTTCTTAAATGATCACATTTAAATTTTCTTTTTTAAATGTATCACATTGCCCCTAAAATGTCTTTCACATCTATTAGTTTTTTAAATTATTATTTGCTATTTCTGGTGATAATAGAAGCCAATACATGTCAGAAATAATTTCTTTTTAAGATTTATCTATTTGTGAGAGAGCAAGAGAGAACACGAGTGGGGGGGAGAAGTAGAAGGAGAGAGAGAAGCAGGCTCCCCACTGAGCAGAGAGCCCCATGTGGGGCTCAGTGTGGGACTTGATCCTAGGACCCTGGGATCATGACCTGAGCTGACCAGGTACCTCATAAATAATAATTTAAAGTTAACTACATTAGTTCTTATAGAATAGAAATTTATTGTGGCTTTAATTTTTCTTAATGTCATATCTTTTTATGCTATTTTTGCAGTAAATTTACAAATTTTGACGTTGATATTCTACTCATTAAATATTACTGATTATTAGTATTTATTGTATGTGTTAAGAAGTTATTCCAATCTTCTCTATATTCTATAGTTCTCAACTTTTTTTTTTTTAAAGATTTTATTTATTTGACAGCGAGAAACACAGCTAGAGAGGGAACACAAGCAGCGGGAGTGAGAAAGGGAGAAGCAGGCTTCCCGCCGAGCAGCAAGCCCGATGTGTGGCTCGATCCCGGGTCTCGGGGATCATGCCCTGAGCCTAAGGCAGTTGCTTAACCAACTGAGCTACCCAGGAGCCCCTAGTTCTCAACTTTTAAGGAGCCACTTAACCAGATAATGAGCTTCACTGGATACAGTTGAATCTGAAAACATTCATCCTTGCATTCAGAACATTTGATAAAAGCTATAGTCCCCTTCTCTCCTAGATAGATGTTTACTTGTTATTTCTGTGTGCAAATTATTATTTATTTAAATTGTGATGGTAAAATAGTTACATGTAAGTAACTTAAAATAGTTCCAAATAAGTAGATAAGGGAAGTTGTGTGACTAGGAATTGTGCAGAAGTTTAATAACCGCTGAGTGGTAATCAGGGAGAAGTCAAAGGAGAGAGGCCGTCTGTTCTTAGGAGAGAATATTAGGGCCAATGAACAGTTAATTCTTCCTTAATTAAGAAGGTGACATATCCCCGTCTTTTTTTAGTATCCAGAATCACAAATTCATAAAGATGAACTGAGAATCCACTTTTTCCTTTTCTTTTCTTTACTTTTCTTTTGAAAAATAACAGAAATCATCATTTAAAATGATCCAGGCTTATAGAAGACAGCTGAGGGATGGCACCGTCCCCTTGTTTCCTCCCCTCAAAAACAAACCATTAGACTTGATAGCGTGTGCTACAAAAAATCTTTTAAATGACAAGAATCCCCTTATGTTGCCAGTAGGAATCAGGATCAATATTTTTACATTTAGGCCCTATGGAGAATAAACATTTCTTTTATTGTCTCTTCCTGCCACTGAAGATTGGGATTGTTTTATTCTTTTTTTTTTTGTCATTATTAAGCTTTAAATTTCTCTTGACATGAAAAGTTCCCTGAATTAATGAGGTAAAGGCAGTTTAAGTGCAATTATGAGTATATGTAGAATTAGAATATTTTTCTGCAACAGAATAAATACATCTATGTATATAATTCCATTTTCATCTCCAGCAAAGGGAAACTATTTGGAATAGCATCTAGTTTTCTTCCTCTAAAATTATGATGTTGTGATGTAGCCCTTTAAATTACTTTACCATATAAAAGCGAGTCGGTTTTATGCTTATGTGTGGCCCAGAGGGATGTCCAGATGATGAATTAGCATCGACTCATGCGTCACAGGAAAGTAACATCAGTGTATAGACTAAAAACATCATCAATATCACACTCCTGAGAGGTGAGTTACCTAGTTAAAAATGAAACATGCTTTGTAGTAAGGAGGCATTGTCTGATTTGGCGTTGCCTGAAACTATATGATGCAGCATAGTCGGATTTTTTGAGCCAAATAGAAAGAGTCATCTGCAGCTTTCGTGGTCTGCATTGCTGTCCGCACAGATAACAGTTTACATAGTGCCAAGACAAATTAGAAATACTTCTTCTTAACAAATTAATCAACTCACTCCACAATTCCTAGAATTTTTTTCTCCAAGTTCATGTGGCAAACATGGAAGTTAAGGGACCATGTGCCCATTTTGTGTGTTTTCTCTGAGTAACATTAAAATTGCTATGGGGCGCCTGGGTGGCTCAGTCTGTTAAGTGTCTGCCTTCGGCTCAGGTCATGATACGAGGGTCCTGGGATGGAACCCCCAAGTCTGGCTCCCTGGTCAGTGGGGTGTCTGGTTCTCAATCTCCCTAGGACCCTCCACAGGCTATTGTCTCACGCGCATGTGCTCTCAAATAAATAACTTAATTACTAGAGGACATGAACTTGTATCACAAATGGCAAGGTATATCAGTCAGAGTTTTATGTAAAGAAATGTTTTTTTTAGGGCACCTGGGTGGCTCAGTCTTTTAAACCATGCGTTCGGTTCAGGTCACAATCTCAGTATCCTGGGATGGAGCCCCATGTCAGCGACCTGCTAAGCAGGGAGTCACTTCTCCCTCTCCCTCTCCCTCTGCCTTTCCTCCTTTGTTCGTGTGTGTGCACATGCTCCCTCTCTCCTTCTCTCTCAAATAAATAAGTTTCAAAAAAAAAAAGAAAATGTTTTTGTTTAACTTGAAGAGAATATGAATCTGTCTGAAAGTTGTCCACATAATCATTCTGGAAGTTGGGGAATCAAAAAGAGAAAATCGATATGGGCAACTGAAGGTTGGCCCAAGAGCAGGAAGCACAGCTAATCGTGACTGCTGAGCACTCTCGATGGCGGCCACTGGCACTGCCACCAGTGGCCACTAAGGCCAGACTGTGTGTCAGCACAGGGCACACAAGGCTGCTGCTGCTCGACTCCACATCTCTCTCTGTTGAGCAGCTGCTGCTGCTGACTTTTAGCACCAGCAGTTTCTCAACTCCCTGCATCTTTTGCAGCCCTGGTTGGAAATACCCAACTGGTCAAGCCTGGACTGTAAGCCTACACTCAGTCTCCCAGGAGGGCAGGAAGAGAGTGTCTCCAGCCACTTTGGCTTCTGAGGTGGGAAGTAACACTCAGAAGAAGAATGTCCCATAATAGGTGGGGGTGCTGGGGTGCTGGGTACATAAAAAGCAACCAAATCCACCACATTTGCTCTGTCACTTTTATGTGTAATGGCAAGGATATACAACCAACTGAAAGGCACTGCATAAATATTTTCGTTTAAAAATGTGTTTGCACAGCCTGAAAACGGTAGAATTTTCCCTTAAGTGTCATGTCAGGAATTAGTAAACTCAGTTTATACCTATAATGTTTATAACTCTGTCCTCATTTAAAAGCGATGGCACAAAAAAAGTCAGTGTCTAGACTGCTTATTTTTTAAGTTTATCTTGAGAGAGTATGACCTACTTCAGAGGGGATTCAAGGTGCCTATTAACGTTATACCTTCCTTTGTGTTTCAGATTACTTTAATTCATTCACTCAAATATTTCCTGAGCACCTGGACACTGGGAACAGAGTAGGGTGACAACAAACAGTGCTGAGTCTTACGGAACCGATCATTTATTTTGCTGATCATTTCGGCCAGTTTTAAACCCGTGCTCTTTTGAGCCCTCAGCTTCATGGGTGGAAGCGAGGGACTTACACAGCAGCCTGGTTCCCTCTATTTGTTCACCACTCCTCTGGGCATTACTGCATCTGGAGCAAGGTCTGATGTTGTAAGTCTCTTGAAGTTAAGTTCTGATGAAGCTATAAGGTCTGCTGTTAAACTACCATAATCCTCTGTGTTTTCCCAGATTTGACTCTCCAACTCCGTTGATTACTGTCTACTATAAGGATCCTTTTCCTTATACCAGTGAGAATAGGCTTTGAAAAGGAAGAGCACATTTGAGGCCATCTGTCTTCTCATGCAATAGCAGGTGTGATATAATTACATGAGTTTAGGGCATAAATTTAAGCTCAATTCCTCTCTGACCCCTGCTCCCATTAGTCCTAATCTGTATGTCTACAGTGATACTGCTTTAGGCTCCATTATGGAGTTCCATAGACTAGAGTGATTTTATTTCATAAGCCGTTGTTCTTCAAATTTTCTTGGTCTCTAGGCCCTGAGAATAAGGCAAGAGACAGTTCACATTTGCAAGAATATGGCCAGATAAAATCAGGTGCTCTTATTTCTTTTAAGTATTGCTCTTACGTTCATCTTCTTGCTTCTGTGTTCATTTTTCCTCATACTGAAAAAATAGATTTAAGATGGCCTTTCCTCATCTTTAGTGTTTTGCATTTTTAATACATTGTGCTTAGCTGTGGGGTTTCTCTTCCTGTCCTCCACTGCCCTCCCCTTCCCTTTCCAACAGGGCTACCATCGTGCTATACCTGTAGGTAGTGTGCCGTATCAATCTGAAAACTCATGTACTTCTTCAATTCTGGGGAAGTTTCATCCATTATCTCTTCAAATATTGCCTCACTTTCTTTTTCTCCATTTTTCCCCCCTTGGGATTATTAGAGACGTGTTGGAGTTCTAATTTTACATACCTTTATTTCACTTTGGGTTTTCGACTTGTCTGTCTCTGCTACATTCTAAATAGTTTGTTCAGTCTTATTTGGCCATCTGGAGATTTCCCAGCCATCTTACATACCCAGGACCTAGAACATCTTAGAGTTGGTGACTGTGCTATTGGCAATGAACCACAGTGGTCCTCCTGTGATGTGGGACTTTAAATAACTTTATGTTTTTTTCTGTTGCCCTAACACCAGTCTTGTTTTCTTACCAATTTTGCTATCTCATCAGCGAGCCTAAAGTTAATGATTAGATATTTGATAATGAGAAATAAGGCAGCTAGACCAGCAAGAGAAATCTGTTTGATGTTGTCGCTCCACCCACATGTATGCTCTTGACTCAATTGATCCTGTTTTTACTCAGTTTGTCCAATGAAAATATACAGGCCAGAACCTTGCATTTATAATACAGTGTGCTGGAATTAGATAGTGTCTCATTTTAAATTCGAAATTATGTAATACTGTGAGCATACCAGAAATGTTGGTTAGCTCTGAAAATCCATAGTAGACCCAAAGAACTGAGTTTCTAAGTTGCTTTTATCGCTTACCTTTCCTGAAGGAGAATGAACTGCCTTCTCGGAAAAATATGACATAAAAATTCCATTTCCTTTGATTCCCCTTTTCAAAAGGTATCTAGATAACAGATGTGAATAAAGGTGAGGACTGTGTCTTCCGTGGCAGCAACATGTGGACGACCAGGAATGCTAGGTTGGCTGCCTGACCCTACCTGACTATGGTGGAAATGTAATGCCCCACTCCTTGACCCAACAAAGTCCTTGGTCTGTGCGCCAGTGAAACTCCCTGGTAAGTGAGAAGCCACCACTTATGTTGCTGACTACATGGGTCATACATCTTGTTGGAGGACTTTGTGTGAAATGCAGACTTCTTCGCCAAGGATGGGAGTCAGGTCTAACTACTTAGGAATAGAAACAGAAAAAAAACAAAAACAAACAGATTTTTTAAAAACCTAGGTTTTTTGAAATGGAATGGCTTCTTAACTGATCAGCATGGGTCGGAGATGCTGATAAGCCTCTGATGTTTTGCAATGTGAATGGGGGTAGAGGAGGAGGAATAGGAAATCACTCTTCAATCTGCTGCTGCTTCTGCCTGCTTCTTTGGTATCTGTTCTTGACCCAGTAGATAGAGTATTTGATTCTAGCCCATCTTCCCTCAGCTGGATAAAAGGGAAAACCATGAGAAGAATTTTAAATTAGCAAAAATTTTTAGCCCCTCATTAACTTAATGGCTACAGTATTGTGCTTCCAGTATTCAAGGAAGTTCAGCTAGTAACTGAACTTGGTATGTTATTAATCAAGCCACATGTTTTTATTGAGAATTTTCTATGGTCTCAACACTGGGATCTTAGTGAGAGATGATAAAAAGAGGTATGTTCTCTGGTAGGGCCCATTAATTGATTCATCACATGCATCTTGGGATTTACTGTTGTGCCAAGTGCTCTAGGGAAAACACAGGTATTTGTTTATTTGTTTTTAAGATTTTATTTGTTTATTTGAGAGAGAGAGAGCACGAGCATGAGAGGGGAGAAAATCAGAGGGAGATGCAGACTCCCTGTGGAGCTGGGAGCGCAGTGTGGGACTCGATTCTGGGACTCCAGGATCATGACCTGAGTCAAAGGCAGTTGCTTAACCAACTGAGCCACCTAGGTGCGCACAGGTGTTTAATATAAGATCTCTTATACTGGTAGATACCTAAGTCTTTTCTGAATGAAACAAAATCTTTTATTTTTGATAGTTAAGTTTTTCTTTTCTGTGAATAATTTTCATGTTCTTTCATTATGAGAAATTCCTATCTCTAAAGATGTAGTAAAACTGAGTACATGGGATATGTGGTTATCTGAGGCCACGCAGATTAGTTTTGAAGATGTAACAGTCTTTAAAAAGCTTTTCACTGGTAAGGAAGAAATGGGTTTTAAATACCAGAAGGTACAGCACCAAGAAGAATGTATTTATAATAGCTCTAAGTAAGTATTAGAACAAAAATTGTATAGTCATGAGTAAATTTATGTATATATGAGAAATGTATATAATAGAGAAATATATAGAGAGAAAATATATATTCTTCCTTCCTTCTCACTTGCTCACAAATATTTAACTTGTGTTAAACCTTATTAAATGAGAAATTACTGGTGATTAATTCCAGGGAGTATGAAGGTACAAAGAACTTCAACAAGTATATTAAAATAATAGTAGCCTTTAATTTGAATATGAGAATGGTGTTGTTTTATGAAATGGTTTCATAGCCTACATTTTTTATTTATTTATTTTTTAAAAAACAATTTTATTTTTTTCAATGTTCCAAGATTCATTGTTTATGCACCACACCCAGTGCTCCATGCAATACGTGTCCTCCTTAATACCCACCACCAGGCTAACCCATCTCCCCACTCCCTCCCTCCCAGTTTGTTTCTGAGTCCAAAGTCTCTCATGCTTCATCTCCCTCTCTAATTTACCCCAGTTCACATTTCCTTTCCTTCTCTTATGTCCTTCATGTTACCCGTATGCTCCACAAGTAAGTGAAGCCATATGATAATTGACTTTCTCTGCTTGGCTTATTTCACTCAGCATAATCTCTGTCAGTCCCGTCCATGCTGATACAAATGTTGGGTATTCATCCTTTCTGATGGAGGCATAATATTCCATTGTATATACGGACCACATCTTCTTTATCTATTTGTCTGTTGAAGGGCTTCATGGCTCTTTCCACAGTTTGGCAATCGTGGCCATTGCTGCTATGAACATTGGGATACATATGGCCCTTCTTTCACTACATCTGTACCTTTGGGGTAAATACCCAATAGTGCATAGCATAGCTCTATTTTTAATTTTTTGAGGAATCTCCACACTATTTTCCAAAGTGGCTGCACCAACTTTCATTCCCACAAACAGTGTAAGATGGTTCCCCTTTCTCCACAGCCTCTCCAACATTTGTTGTTTCCAGTCCTGTTAATTTTTGCCACTCTGACTGGTGTAAGGTGGTATCTCAATGTGGTTTTGATTTGAATTTCCCTGATGGCTAATGATGATGAACATTTTTTCGTGTTCTGTTAGCCATTTGTATGTCTTCTATGGAGAAGTGTCTGTTCATGCATTCTGCCCATTTTTTGATGTGATTATCTTTTTTTGGTGTTGAGTTTGAGGAGTTCTTTATAGATCTTGAAAATCAGCCCTTTGTCTGTAGTATCATTTGCAAATATCCTCTCCCATTCCGTGGGTTGCCTCTTTGTTTTGTTGACTGTTTCCTTTGTTGTGCAGAAGCTTTTTTTTTTTTTTACTTTAAATTTATTTTCTTTTTTCAGTGTTCCAAGATTCATTTCCCATGCCCCACACCCAGTGCTCCAGGCAATAGGTGCCCTCAGTACCCACCACCAGGCTCTCCCATCTCCCCACCCCCTCCCTCCAAGTCCCTCAGTTTGTTTCTGTGTCCAAAGTCTCTCATGTTCCGTTTCTTTCCCTGAATTACCCTACTTCCCACTTACCTTCTTTCTCCTAGTGTCTTCTATATTACCCCTTATGCACCACAAGTAAGTGAAACCATGTGATACTTGAATTTTTCTACTTGGCTTATTTCACTCAGCATAATCTCTTCCAATCCAGTCCATGTTGCTACAAAAGTTGGATATTCATCCTTTCTGATGGAGGTGTAGCATTCCATTGTATATATGTGCCACATCTTCTTTATCCATTCCTCCATAGAAGATATACAAACAGCTAACAGACACATGAAAAAATGTGCAGAAGCTTTTTATTTTGAAGTCCCAGAAGTTCATTTTCACTTTTGTTTCTTTTGCCTTTGGAGACGTGTCTTAATAGAAGTTGCTCTGTCCAATATTGAAGAGGTTACTGCCTATGTTCTCCTCTAGGAATCAGTTCTCTAATTTCCCTTTCTATATTTTCATTGTTAGTATGGAAGAACACAACTGACTTCTGTGCATTGATTTTGTATCCTGCGACATTACTCTATTGTTGCATGAGTTCTAGTACTTTGGGAGTGGAGTCTTCTGGGTTTTCCATATAAAGTACCATGTCATTTGTGAAGAGAGAGTTTGACTTCTTCTTTGCCAATTGGAATGCCTTTTATTTCTTTTTGTTGTCTGATTATCATTGCTAGGACTTCTAACACTATGTTGAACACCAGTCGTAGCCTACATTTAAAAAAAAAATAGATTGAAGTTCGAAAAGTTTGGAAAAAGAATTCTGAGCAGCTACCCTGAAGGCAACTGGCTAACCATGACCAACAAGTAGATTGAAATACACTATGTGTATGAAAGCAGATGAATTAAACTTTGCATTAAACAATTTTGCATTAAGCAAAATGAACCTGTGAAGAAGCTCACAGTAAGAAACCTGGCATTGCCACTTGTTCCATGTGACTCTGGTTGGGAGTGCAAAGACAATTTTCATGCTTTTATAGTTTCCTGCCAAATTTGTAAATATGCCATGTCCTTCGTGCTATTTCTGCTGAGCCTTCAAAAAAGTGGTGATTTTGTGGCAGTTTTGAAGATGAAACTGTGTATAATCAATAAAAAGAATGCTCTTTATCCCCACTGATCTCACTTTAAAAACTCTCTGTATGAATTCTGGGAACTATTTTAGAAATAGTTTAAAATTAAATTTAAATTATTTAGTTATGAGAAGTAAATGCAGACAAAGTGAAGAAAATTGGAGGGAGCAGACCAGTATCCACCATTCAGAAATTTTCTTGTCTTTTAAGCAATAACCTAGAAGATAATCCATTAACTATGGAAGGAATTTTAATATAATAGTATGGATATCTTTAACAAAAATCACTATAACAGGGGTGCCTGAGTGGCTCAGTTGGTTAAGCATCTGCCTTTTGCTCAGGTCATGATCCCAAGGTCCTGGGATTGAACCCCGTGCTGGGATCTGTGCTCAGCCGGGAGCTGGCTTTTCCCTCTCCTCCCTGTTTGTGCTCTGTCTTGCTATCTCTCTGTCTCAAATAAATAAAATCCTAAAAAAAAAGAAACACCATATTTTTTTCTCCATGAAAACTGGTGTATGTGTACATGCACAAATATAACAAGCTCAACTTGCTTTTGAAATTTTTGAAAATGTTTAAATAATATACATATAAATATATATAATGTGAAATTAATATATTTTTTATTTTTTTAATTTAAATTTTTAAAAAGATTTTATTTGAGAGGGAGAGAAAGAGCAGAATGAGAGCATGAGCTGGGAGGAAGGGCAGAGAGAGAGGGAGAAGCAGATTTCCTGCTAAGTAAGCAGCCCCATGCGGGGGGGGGGGGGGCTGCCTCCCAGGACCCTGGGATCATGACCTGAGCTGAAGGCAGCCGCTTAACCAACTGAGGCACCCAGGTGCCACTACAGGACTTGAACTCATGATCCTGAGATCAAGACCTGAGCAGAGATCAAGAATTGGGTGCTTAATGGACTGAGCCACCCAGGCACTTCAGAAATTAAAATACTTTACTTTTAAAAGGGGACTTTAAAAACATTGAGCATCAAATGTGTCTATAAGCAGACTAAAGCATTTCATTCCAATAACTTTTCTGCATACAGGTTATCATATAACACTTATGCTCCAGTTTCCTTGAAAGTAAAGCATATATGTTTAAAGATAATGGATTATAAAATAATGCAGAAAGCTTAATTATCAGTTTCTAGGACTATTCATTAAGAAGATAAAGTTGAGATAGGAATAATTATAAATACTTTTAAAATATAAATTGATAACCTGGCAAAGTTCTTTTGATATTTATTAAAATCTGTCATATCAGACTTTTTTTTTTCCACTTATGCTGGGGTTTTGTTTCATTTCCAAATTCACTATAGTCGTGAGAGCAGCTGTAAGTACTGGGAAGGTCAGAGTCAGCTGCCTGCTTTCATGTGAATCATACCATGATTGTGGATCTTTGAAATAGCATAGTAGGAACACTTTTTATACAATTATACTAATATTAGACCCTTGTTGAAGTTAGTGAAGTTGACTTAACTAGTAAAAAAAATTAAACATTCATTTTTCTTTATAAACATTATAGAAGCTTTGTAGAATACTTAGATTTATAATGGATAATGTGGTTATATTTGTGAATTTTAGAATCTTACCTGTAGTATGTGGATAATATTTTTGTGAAAAACATATTGTGTATTTCTATCTTTCTGTTAATTTTGAAGAGTAAGGAAAGATTATTTTAAGACCTGGTCTTGGCACTTTGCAAATGTCTTCAGTTTATATGGTAGTCCTTCAGAGGCTTGTGAAAAATTCTTCTAAGAAGTGCAGGGAGGTGAGACCCAGTTGGTTGAAGTCTTCAGCCAAGATAAACTTTAGAAGCCATTATTATTATTATTATTATTATTATTATTATTATTATTTTGAAGATGTGTTTATTTTAGAGAGAGAGAGGAAGAGAAAATCTGAAATAGACTCCACACTGAGTGGGGAGTGACATGGGGCCCTCTCTCAAGACCTCGAGATCATGACCTGAGTCAACACCAAGAGTCAGGCACCACCCAGGAACCCCTAGAAGGCGATATATTTCTAAGGAGAGAAAATCTTTATAAAATATACAGAATGATCCTCGCATACTGTTTGAACATTTAACTGCAGGGAAAAGCATGGAGAATAACAATAATCACCTACCCTCTTTGTATATGATTCATATATCGTATTTGAACTATCAGAAGATAGGTCAATAAATGTAGCATGAACTTCCTCATGTAGATTGAAAAATAGGTTAACATATGCAAAATGCACAAATGATCTTCCAAGAGTCCACTGCCATTGAGAAATATTATTCTCAAGTTAATTTACCAATTTTATTCCATATTGCCTAATTTTTCTCCATTAAAATTTAAGTGAGAGATTCTCATTTAAAAACCAAATAACTTCTCTCCCCCCCCTTTTTTTTAGAGAGAGAGAGGGAGTGAGAGGGAAGAGGAGAGAGAATCTTAAACAGGCTCCACCTCCTGTGTGAAGCCTATTTGGGGCTCGATCTCACAACTCTGAGATCATGATCTGAGCTGAAATCTAGAACTGGATGCTTAACTGACTGAGCTACCCAGGTGCCCCAAACTTCTACCTTTTTTAAATGAGTTTTTATCATCAATATAGCCAGTGGTATACTAATGCTAGCTTGTACCAGCTCATGAGAGCCAACTGTATGTATATTTTCACAACTCTGTGTCCAGTGATGTCACATCAGTAGCTTGAAATCAAGTGTAGTGGGATTATTTACACCAAAGAGAAAGAAATTACTATAAATCACACTCCTAGCCCCAGAAAACTGGTTTACCACTATACCATTAAACATTAACATGTAATGAAAGGAAAAGAGAAATTTGGGGTCAAAATATAACCTTCCCATTAGGGAAACATTTTAGATATTTTTTCAGAGGTTATTATGAAAGATTAATGCAGTTCTTATCAAAATCCACTATGCTTTATTAAAAAATTATTGAAGTATAATGAAGTTCATCAGAAAGGATGAATAGGTATATCTATTAGTTATTAAAACAGTACAAAAGTCCATAATTAAAAAGCATGGTACTGATGCAAGTATAAAAAATTGGATAGAACAAAATACATACTCTAGGAAAAGACCCTATCACATACTATAACAATATAGAAGAAGAAAGCTTTATCCAATATTTACAATACTTACATAGTGCCAACCACAATAAATATTGGATAAAGCTTTCTTTGTAAGTTAAAAAGCTTTCTTTGTAAGTTAAAAAGAAAATTATTTGTGCTCCGTACCTCATTCAGTAATTCAGTAAGTTTCAAACTAGAATTTAAAAATATAACTGTAGAAAAGGTTCAAGGAAATAGAATGTTTACCAACTGTTTCTCAAACCTCTATAGGTAGAGAACTTCCTAAATTTCTCTCTTCCGATTTCTGCTTCCAAAGTTGATGTCTGTCACTCTCATTCTAAGAACTCAAATAAGCTAGATAATCATACGTTTAAGCTGGAAAATCATACGTTTCTTTAAAAAATCCCATCAGATTGCTGAAGTGGCAAAGAAACCTAACGAACCAAATTCTAGAAACTGGCGTCCTCTGGCCAGCATAGGGAAGACAAATAGACAAATAGTCTCGTGGTGGCAGGATGGTGCCTGGCTGCAGGGAGAAAGCGGCCAAAATTGTTTCAGCAACATGTGGGGGAGTGGGACCAATTAGATTCCTAAGTGTCCCACTCGACCCCAGAACTACCACTGAGCTCCAGGAACCCATTCTAACTTCCTTATGAGGAATGGCACTTAAGTAGCAGGGTAAGGCCAATGCTGAGTGCTACCTACCCACAGTTTACTGCTGTTTTACAAATAGAGTAACTGAGGTGGAGAGGCCATTAGCGCAAACTCATAGGGTGAGTGGGAACCAGGTTTATGCTCAGGCAGGGTGACACCCTATCTTTCAGTCTTAGCTACGATGCTATTCTGCTTCCCAATAGTCAAAGGTTATTCATCAGTATAGCCTGATGAAGTTATTTACTGACTGAATGTACCCAAATTATCAAGCATTTTTCCCACTTTCTCTACAAGGAAGCAAATTCAATACACGTAATTTGAAATTTGAGAGCATTGAAAAATTAGGACAACTAGTTTATTTTTTAGAACCAGCAACTCTCTATGGGTGCAGGTGCTGGGATTTTCTGTTCCAGAATTCTGAGGTTTAAGATGATGCATATTTGTTTTAGGTTTAAAACTATTCTCTAATCAAGGAGTATCCATGAATTAATTTCCATGCTAATTTAAATTCTACCAGTAATATGTATAATTTTCCCTTTGCTCAGTGTAGGGACCTACACCTTATGTCCATAGGGAGTGGTGCAGGTAAAGTTACACTTTCTGTCATTTGCAAGTATATCAGCACTTCCAAGGACCAACTCATAGTGAAATGAATACTTTGCAGAAAAATGTGGACATTTGGGATTTTCATACATTGTTTCCTGAATATGCGTCACCAGTGTATCACCCATCACCCAAGTATCTGCAAGTCTTTTGTTTGAATAAAAACTATAATGCGGGTATGCTGCCTATTCAACTATTATAATCAAGTTACCAGGCACCTATAGCAATATGGCACTTTTGAGAGTTAGCAATGGATTTGTAAAGGATTATCAAGGATTAGAGCTTTTCCAGGGTGCCTTGTTGGCTCAGTTGGTTGAGCGGCTGCCTTCGGCTCAGGTCATGATCCTGGGGTCGTGGGATTGAGCCACGCATCAGGCTCCCAGCTCAGTGGACAGCCTGCTTCTCCCTCTCCCTCTCCTTGCTGCTGTCTAGTTGTGCTCTCTCTGTATCTGTCAAATAAATAAATAAAAATCTTAAAAAAAAAAAAGGATTAGAGATTTTCCACATTTGATGTTTCCCCAAATTTTGTTTCTAGGAGCACTTTGCTAGGGGTCCTCCAAACAGGAGGAGAAAGGTGCTGCTGGAAGACTCTCTGATGGGGCAGGGACAGGCCCTTCCAGAGGAGTAGCCTGCCTGCCAGGAATCTCAACCAAGGCGGTGATGAGGGAGTGATGGGAAATGCTAGTTGGGGACCTTACGTAGTTCTAAAAAAAGAATTGTAAGAAATGCTGGACGGGGCGCCTGGGTGGCTCAGTGGATCAAGGCCTCTGCCTTCAACTCAGGTCATGATCTCAAGGTCCTGGGATCAAGGCCCACACTGGGCTCTCTGCCTGCCTCTCTGCCTACTTGTGATCTCTCTGTGTGAAATAAAATCTTTAAAAAAAAAAAAAAAAAAAAAAAAAAAGGAAGAAAAAAAATGCTGGACAGTGCAGTGATGAGAATCACTTTTACATCACTCCAAACCTCTTCCCCTGAAATCCCCACCTCCTTGACAATATCCAACACTGAAACAGTGTTTTAATACTTTACAAAGATTGTTATCTAACAGCCAAACCTTAACCTTGAAATCCATCCTTCACTTGCTATCAGTGGTTTTCCCAAGGCTTTGATTTCATTTACTTCTGTTGTTGATTCTCTTGTTTCCATCTTCCAGTCATTTTTTTCTTTGGCCTTCTGTTCTTCCTTTTCCAATTTTAGTTATTGACAATGAGTCTTCCCAAGCTCTGATGTCACATCATTGGCACAGAATACACAGTAAATAATTCTTCAAAATTGAATCTATCTCTAATTGAGATGCATTTCTGCTTGGAAGTCATAGCATCGCCTCAAACCCTGAAACCACCATACTGTCTTGCTCTTAAAATAAGTTCCTTCTCTGATGTGTGCATTAACAATAGGGAGAACTAACA
>PITA01007416.1:20485-91846 GCA_004023965.1 Spilogale gracilis
TTATGTCATGTATTTTCAATAAATTATCTACCTCTGACAACAATCCTAAGAAATAGGTGATTTAATAAAGAAATAGGCCCAAAAACATTGAACAAGGGAACGAATGAGATTTGAACCCAGGTCATCTAACTCAAACAGAGTCTCTCACATTACATCACAAGACTTTGGGCCTGTTTCTTTTTTTGGTGGGGCGGCGGGGTGGGGGTGGGGGGTGGGGTGTGTGTGTGCTATATCTTATATGTGAGATCACTTAACCCTTCTCAGTTCTGTGTTTCTGTCAGTCAAATAGAGGCTCAAGTAATGACAAACACAGCCAAAGACAGAACCCGAACTGATAGGTACTTAGGGATGAGCAAAAAGGGACTGCACGCTCAGCAAAATCAAAGATAAGAGACAACTAAAAATATAGGGAATTACAGAGATTTCTTGAAACTGCAGTCATGATTTACCTCATTTGTTTGAAGCAAGTTCTGAAATAATACAAATATAATATCTTTTCCAGATTTTGTCTGGGACCTGTTTTGAGGACCATTTCTCAGAGTCTATGTTTAAAAAAAAAAAAAAGACTTGAACAAAGAGGCAACAAAGACAACATATTTCATTAAAAATTTTATTTTTAGAGCCCATAAATAGGCAAATTCCAAATAGTAGCAATACAGAGTATTTAAGAACATCTTAATATTTATTTTTATCCATCTTTGTTTTCCTTTCCATAAACAAATATACTAGATTAAAGGAACAACACTCTTAACCCTCAGTTCAATACCCGAGTACTTTCAATATCTATTTGAACACATAATAAAGCAGATGCAGTTAATTTTATTTCCATTCAGAGCTCAGCAATTACTTTAGCTTCACATTATTCTGTCGCCAATGATAACCAAATGGTCTACCTAAGTAGCTAAAATCATTGAACTATTATAAGCCAAGTCAATGGTATGTATGAAGTTAATATAAAACAACAACTAGACTGGTATACATTTGTTTTGGGCCCTACAAAAAATGTACCAAAATAACACACTTTAGTACAAGATGGGCAGAGGGGAAAGAGGAGTCATCAAAATTTTTGAGGAAAACTATAGTTTAAAGGAAATCAGCCTATAATTTTAACCAAATAGAGGAGGAAAGGGCAGTACATTATCAGGGTTGACAGCAATTCAGGAAAATACATACACCATTCCCTCACAAACTTGTTCACTAGTTCAAGAGTTCAGCATCAGGCTCTCCAGGGATTCTGTTATTCTCCCACTAAGTTTCTTCACATGGAACACAAACCTACATTTAAGCTAACAGCACAGGATTATATGGCTACTTAATCTGACAGCGAACAACAGGAGAAAAAATTGTTAGGGCCAGAGTGACTCAGGACATCTCAATACCCCTGAAAATAGGGGCAAAAAATAAATCATTAGGCAACAGTATTCAAAGAGCACTGTGTTATCTAATATGATTTATAAAACAAATAATATTCAGTAATCCACCATGGAAAAAGTCATAATATTTGAAAATTAGGAATGTTTTGATGCTGATTTTTTACCAAACTGGCACTCCAAAGAGTTAAGTTGGAACAAATTCCAAACTCACACTTACTTGGATCACCTCAGTTTAATAATCCAATAAATGACAAAAAAAACAAACAATGAAAATAGCATCATATAGCACAGTAGCTTTGTTTGGCTCCCTCTAGATAAAATCTTCAGTTTTTCCATAGTTTTACCTAGAAATCCAGTTGTAGAGTCAAACTGTGAGTCCTGTAGGGAGAAAAGGAAAACAAAATAGTTAGATTCTAATATTCTACATATGCACATTTAAGTAATTGAATATGCTGTTATCAGAATACATTTTTAATGATACTTTTAGTGCTTAATCAATTCAGGAGCCTGTTTGTAACTTGGGTAATCAAGTCTGATTACTCTGTGCAAAACAGAGTAATTCTCTCAATGAATAAAAAACTCTTTCATTATCCAATAAACATTTCTTTCAGCACCAAAGTAATTCAAAATCCTAAACTATTTAGGTCTTTTCCCAATCATGTGAATTAAAAAAAATTAACAATAAAGTTATATAGTTTGTCTATTATCATACAGGTGTGTTCTGTTTTTGCTGGGGCACTGCTCTCCAACGTCAAATGGTTGGCTGCTTTCAGTAATTCAGTACAATAACTCATCCAAAATTTAATATGGTTAGCAGTTAAATGTACTTTAAAGATCTTTTTATTTAGATAGCTGACCTTGAAGTACAGTAGAGTCCATTAAAAGTTAACAAAATATCATATAGAGGTGATAAAATGTGGTTAAGACTACAAATATGGATGGGGAAAACTACTATATTAAATCCTGAAGATGAGAGGACTAGGTGTGGATGAGAAATACTCCACTTTCATAGAAATCTCAATATCCTAAGATGTAAAGGTATATGATAGCCTTTGCACAGCTTAAGTTCTGTGGAGTTCAAGCACTTTAGATCTATAGTTCTTCACCAGGGTTATGAATCATAATGACCTGGGACACCTTCTTTTTTCACAATACGTATGTGTAAGTCCCTCCCCCTGAAATTCTCTATTAGATTAGTATATTTAGATTGGAAACCAGGCATAAATATTTTTAGAAAGTTCCCCTGGTGATTCTAATACACAACCTCCTGGTGAACATTGCTTTTAATGCCATATTTATTTTTTAATGCCATATTCATTTTTTAATAATACAATTTTAAAAGCAAGTGGAGAATCTAGGGAAGGTCCACAGAAGTGACATCCTAAATAAAATTCAAGAATGGAAAGAGGGTCTAAAGGAAAAGGTATATGTTGCTGAGCTCGCTGAGATTTGAGATAAAAGGCTCTGGGATGTTACTATGTTCAAGTCTTCTTGATTTATTCAGAAGTGATCCTTAGGAGATCAAGCAAAAGAAAAAGGCTCATATTAAGTCAAAGACATTCAGCTGGCTGGATATGAGGAGCTTTTTGATTATTTGGTAGTCTGTATTCATTGAGATTTCCAAGAACACTCAAAATAGTCATTTGTTCTCAGTCTTTAACAGTGTTTCTAAATACAGGATGAAAGATATCATGGCTTCTACCTCATCCTCCCATTTGTGTTAGGCAAGATGAAAAATGGGAAAATAAATAAACCTATTAGTTATTTGAAAGCAATGAGATACAAAAGGACAGGAATCCAGGACTTATGATCTCTAATTTCAAAATGGATAAAAGTTAAAATGATACTATTCCTGATTAAAAGACTAAAATTGAGAATATTAGATCAAATTTCAATTTAAAGTTAGAACCACTTACCATTTCAGCTAATAATTTATTTTGATGTTTAACCTCATGGCCTATTTCAATGGACAGCTATTTAAAAAAAGCACATATGTTATTTCTCATATAAAGGTATTTAAGTGTTATAAAGTAAAAATAATACCACTCTAAGCATACTTTTTCTTAAATAAAACTGTCTTCTAAAAATATAAAATAGATAAACTTTCTTCTGATATTTTTTACAGTGACATTAAAGGAACATAAATTTAGCATTTCTATTCATTCCCAACTATGGATAATGTCTCCCTGCTCATCATTTTTATTTCATCTTAAACGTAATTCCATCTTTTAATTTTGTACATACTTCTGCTTCTCTTAGCCTTGCATGCTTTTTTTCTTCCTCTCTTTATATTTAAACAACAGCATTTATCTGTATATTTTCTTCTTCAAATTTTAAAAGATATATACAAGTACTTTGTGTTTTAAAAGATATATACAATTCAAATCTACATTAAGTATTTAATATTTTTTTAATGAAATGGAACATTTACTTTGAATATATGCCTAAACTGGTTATTTAAATTCTAAAGGTCATTTTTCTTTAAAACATGATAATAAGGGCTCCTGGGTGGCTCAACTGGTTAAGCTCAGGTCACGATCTCAGGGTCTTGGAATCAAGCCCCACGTCAGGCTCTCTGCTCAGAGGGGAGCCTGCTTCTTCCTGTCCCCCTGCCTGCTGCTTCCCCAGCTCATGCATACATGCACTCATGCACTCTCTTTGTCAAATAAATTAAAAGAAAAAAATCTTCAAAAATCTTTAAAAATAAATTGAAATAAAATAAAATATGAT
Organism: Spilogale gracilis; assembly: GCA_004023965.1. NCBI lineage: Eukaryota > Metazoa > Chordata > Mammalia > Carnivora > Mephitidae > Spilogale > Spilogale gracilis. The sequence continues at coordinate 24,589 of PITA01007416.1, forward strand.
AATAAATTGGAAAAAACTGACAAGTTATTGTTACCTCCATTCTGAGCTATTGCAGAAAGAGGCTGAGGCTAAAAGAAATACTATTTATGTGGTTATGGCTGCTATTCAAGCCAAAACCTATTTAATACTTCATATGACAAATTCATCAAAGGCTTCACCTCCAAGATATATGGATAAATTATAAGCAACAAATGAAAATCTTGGCAAACCGCTGCAAATATTACTCTCAACTTGTGTGGACAGTAAATGGGGTGATTTTGACACAAAACCATACTAGAATTCTACAGATCAGAACATGGGCTTTTTCCCCAAATTTAGCAATTTAAAGATAATAAAGCAACTATAAAGCTAAATATCCCAAATCACCTAACTACTTTCTGCAACTGTCATTCATGGAAAGAAATTTCTAGGGCGTGAAAAGCTTTCTTCTAACAAGGAGCCTAAATTATCAATGTTGGAGTTTAAAATTTAAAAAAAATATTAAATTATAACATTATACAATATTACTTAGTTTATTGACCAACTCCTTTTGATTTAGCGTGACTTTGAAAACAATACTCATTTCAGAATGTAAAAGTCTCTGGGCTGAATACAACTCTATATTCCAAAGACTAATGAAATACCAATTAAGTTTTGGCAATATGAGCTTCTACTGAATGCTCTATTATTGTACAGCACATTTAGTGTAATATAGAATCAATCACATATGCTGTTAAAATCACCTTTTTGTAATCCCTTTATTTAATACATATTAAGCTCAATACCACAAATAAGGAATTACGCTTAGGTGCTGGGTAAAAGATAAAAATATGTACAACAGAAAAACCCTACATTCTGATGAATCTCTTTTACATACAAATAATTCCAATGCAGATCCCTATGTAATACATGCTAGAGAAATGGTACAAATGGTCTGATGATCACATGGAAAAAAAGTTACTTTTGATGTGGTAATCAGGTAAAGCTTTCAAGAAGGAAGGAGTACAGTGAAGTGGAGGCTTTACTATGGGCAAGCCTTCAGTGAATATAAGGAGGGACAGGACACCGTTAAGGCAAAGGAATAGCAGGATCAAAGATGCAGGAATGCAAGGGACAGCCAGCCAGTATACACATGACATAGAGAATACTCTAATTTGTCTTGCAGAAAACACATACACATTCCACAAGTGCAGGAAAGCTGTGGACAATCTTTGAAGGACCTCTTTGATCAAGCTAGAGTGTGAATTTCATTCTTACATATGGGGAGACACTGGAGACTTCTGGGAGCATACGATGCAATTTTTTTTATTAACATATATTCATACAATGCATTTTAAAAAACACTCCAAAAAGATGAGATGGGTGTGGTGACAGTGTGTAGCTCAGAACACAATGTGCAAAAAACAAGGAACAAACAGGTTAAGAGGCTCTCTCAGTAGTTTTACTCTTAAGAAAACCAGGGGATTGTATCAGAAATAGAAAAGTAGAAACAGAAAGAAGCACAAAACTCAGTGACTGACATGAGGTACAAAGGTAGAAACATGAAACACTGACATGTGTAGCTTAGAATATAAGAAGAAAAGTCAGGAAAAGAGCTGGTTGGGGGTAGAAGATGGCCTGCTCTGAGACATTACTACAGACATTACACAGTACTGTAGATTTACCCACCAAAAAAAAAAGTGGATGTTTAAAAAAATAAACAAATGTACCATATGTTTTGATTGGCCACATTTTCTAATCTTTTGAAATCATGTTTCAATTTTGAGTGCATTTTGACCTTTCTGAACAATACACAACTTGGGTAACTGAACTCCTTAGCATGATGCCAAAAACAACAGCACATAAAAATTATATAAGTATATAATGAATATGTACACAATACATAAATTTGAAAGTATATAATATCTGTTAAATACTTACAGATTTTATAGCAGTTACTTTGCTTCTCAGACTTTCAGTGAGTCTCTCGTTTTCTTCTTCACAGGCACTATAGCCACTGTTACCATAGCCATAGTTCCCATAGTTGCCAGGAGGTACTCCTTCACCTGTAAGGATGAGAGTCAGAGTACAGCTGTAGCAAAAACAAGCCACTTTTGAAACCTTGATAGGAAAGAACCAAAAAAGACCCCTGGAGGGCGTTGCAGACCACGTATGTCTAAAATATTCATACTTCAAACGAATTTTAAAAATTAATAACTAAACAGAGATCAGAACAATTCTTTTAATGCCCTCTTTTAAACAAAGAATGTTCAATTTATTTTATACTTACTTATAGTTTATTGATTGCCCGCAAGATGCTAAAATAGGCACCGATACAGAAGCATATTCAGGATACATTCCCTGCTCCACAGAACTACAAATTTTAAAAAGTATCTAAAAGTAGTAGCATCAGCTGTCCATTGCAAAAGCTTGGCAATGAAGGAAGAGGGAGAAAGAGGATAAACACAGCAGGAGGGAGTTCATGGCAGAGGTGGGAGGGTCCTTTACTGGTATCTCTTTCTTTTACATAGATGAAAGCTGGAATAACTTATGGAGAACATTAGCTGAGAGTTAAGAGGGACATGCATTCATTGAACAAATATTTCAGAAATTCCTATGTGTCAGATCCATTTTTCTTTCTGGGTACTACTGTTGGGAACTTATCTTTTACAGAACAGCACTGAGAATACACAGTCCCAGCTACTGCCTAATAAAGTACTTGGTATTCATCAGGCAATCAAACAGGTGGAGCGAGCCTTGGATATAAGTATATAAATATCTGTTTATCTGGATATCTGTATATAAATGTGCTAGAGGACTGAGACAGGAAAACACAGTTGAGATGTTGTTAAACCACTTTTTTAAAAAAACAATTGCTACCATCAATTTTCTCAGTAAAGAAAGAGATAAGACTGTCTTTAAGGAAGGGTAACATTTGGAAAAAATCAGTAAAGAGAATAATGGGGGAAAATGACTAGGACTACACAAGTCCTAGGGGGGAAAAATGATCCTGGCTGAGGCAACATACGGTGGTGGTGTCAATTCTCCTGGATGTGTGATTTTTCTGAAGAAGTGCTCATCAACCAGAGTTAGCCTGTGAGAATCTGGATGGTTGAATTGATCAAAAGTTTGATTAAGAGGTTTACAGCTTCAGGGCAGAAGAAAAGAGCCTCAAGAGGCTGAGATAGCTTGGCAAAAGAGAAGATGAATATATGGAATGTGGGGACTACAGTGGACAGGGACAGGAGCAGTTTCAATGGAGAAAGGAGGGAAAGAGATGATACAGGGAGTAGGTTTCTGTAAACTCAAAGAATAGATAAAGCCACAGAGACAGTGAAAGATGGAAGGACAGGAAGTAACAGTCTAGCAGCTGAAGGATGGCTGAGCTGTAAATAGGAAGCTCGCAAGATTTTGCACAAAGCTCACTTTTCTTAAGGCAAAACTCCCTCTGAATTCTTACAGCTCTTACTATACACAACACCAATATCACACTCCAGAGGATACTATAAGGGCAGAAACTAAACCTGTTTCACTCATGACTGCATATCCCCCACAAAGTGTGTACACACACACACACACACACACACACACAGAAAGGCACACTCAATAAATACTTGTAAATGAATTAATAAATAGAATCTGACTTCACTGTTATTCAACTTTGAATGTGCCTGCCTGTGTCAAGAATGGAATCATAAACTTCTTTGAGGGCAGAGACAGTGTCTCATACTTCTATATCCCCTGTACCTAATGACTAACTACAGCAGACACTTGAAAAAACACAAAAAAATGTTATGTTCAGGGGAGAAAGAGTTGCATTACTCAAATTTTCCCTTAGTTGCTGATACACTAGCCATAAAACTCCAAATATAGAATGAAAAGTTGTAGGAAAGCTAGTGAATGCCAAAGATCATCCTCAGCTTTTGTCCATTTAGACAAATGCTACTTCTTTAGGGTAGTTTCTACCCTAACTGAGCCAAATCATTTACAGATTCATGGGAAGTGTGCCATATGAATACCTAACAGTTTCATTATTTAGCCCAGGTTTAAAATCCCAGGTCAATTCAATCTGATACTTAAAAAAAAAAAAAATCCAGAATTAAAAAAAAAAAATCACATCATACCAATGTAAATGGTAGCAACAGACCCTTAAGTAAGCATCTTCCCCCTCAACTATAAGGGAGCTTCGGGGGGTGGGGGTATGGGAAAGGGCTCTATCCTAGAGATTCTAATATAACTAGTCTGGGCTGCAGTCCAGGTATCAGTGCCTTAAAAGCTCTCCAGTTGATTCTAATGTACATTCAGGGCTGAGAACCACAATTTCTCAAGTCCCTTTTCTGCAATTTATCATGGCACACTGCTGCACAAAAACATTCAAGAGAGCCAAAGGACCTACTGATGAGATCTAAACTCCTTGGCCTGGCACTCAAAATTATTTCCTCAATGGGGTTCTGGTTCCATGTCTCCTACATCAATCACACCAGCTTAATAATAATCCTTTATACACACCATGCATAATCCTATCCTACACCTTTTCAGGGGTACGAGGAGGAATAGGGGAGTCTTGCTTCCACCTGGAATGTACCTCTCTCACCCTCCATTAATCAAGCTCTAGTTCAAGTTATGTCGCTACAAAGCAAGCAGTGCTCTATCTCTGAAATTCCTGAGACACTAGCGGTATAACTTATTTGCTATCTGGATGTACAAGTACCACCTTGTACTATAATTTATCTTCGTACATGTTCCTACTCACCACCTAGACTGGAAGCTGTGGGAGCACAAACAGGGCCACAATCAACTGTACACCTAGAGCTTACTCAAGTACACAATAAATGTTTATCATTAATAATGATAAAAAGAAAAAAAACACTTAGGTATATAAAACTAAACTGCTCAATATTCGTTTTTTCTTTCTCTCTACAATTTACCTGGCCAACTTTCTATGATCCAAGTATTCATAAAAGCTACGTATCTTCAAAAGTTCTTTCTCACACTCTAATTTTTTAATCAATGAGCAAGCAAGGCTAAAGTTATTGGCAACTTTCACCAACTTTAAATACCTGACACTTCTGAGAAACTTTATTCCTTTTTCCATTGTATTGTAACCACTGAAAAAGGTAACATCACCTTTTTTCAAATATTCGCATATTTTCTCAGGTATGCTGCATGCTGATTTGGCAGGGTTTTTTTCTTTTTTAAAAGTCTCTTAGGGCGCCTGGGTGGCTCAGTTGGTTAAGTGACTGCCTTCGGCTCAGGTCATGATCCCGGAGACCCCGGATCGAGTCCCACATCCGGCTCCCCTGTTCGGAGGGAAGCCCACTTCTCCTTCTCTCACCCCCCCCCCCGCTTGTGTTCCCTCTCTTGCTGTGTTTCTCTCTGTCAAATAAATAAAATCTTAAAATTAATTAATTAATTAATTGATTAAAAGAATCTCTTAATAGAGAGCTTCAAAACCCAGAAAATGCTCTTTTATTAGCATTTATTAGTTATAATGGCCCCTTAAAAGCCTTGTGCTTGGTGAACCTCTTTCCTAAGTTTTCACAGTGGTACAGGCTCAGATAAAAAATGTTCTGGGTTTAATGGCCTTTGACCCCGATGTTACATACTACGGCCTTTAACAATAACGAAAGATACATTTACCTTTGTAACTCACTGTTACCAGATTGATATGATTGGTATTAGTGTGCTTCACATGCAACATTGATTCTTCAAACTTCGCTTCTAAAAAAAACTAACCTCTCAGGACGAGTGGAGTACGAGAAACCGAAGCCAGACTTAGGGAAACTCAGCAGTTTGGTAATCACTCTCTGAGAGTCGATAACACTAAACACTTGACAGTTCAGCTAGCACCTGTATATACCCCAACCCCATTCCTCCACTACTCTCTAGAAACCTACAATTCGAACCTGGGACTGAACCAAACTAAAGGAAACCCCTAGGATCTGGTACAAATGGTGTGTTTCTACTTGGTTCCGCCTCCAAAGACCCTCCCCCTCCCCAGTACATCCTGTTTTCTGGCCCAGATTCCAGTGACATAAGACTGGTCCGATTTCCTTCCGCGTCCCCGCGCCCAGCACCGCCGATTCTGAGGCCCCCGAACTTCGAACCTCAGCCCTCTTCTTACCCAGGCCTGCACGCCTCATTCTGCCAGAGTGGGGAAGAAAAAAAAAAAAACAGATGGAGGGGTGGGTAGGAAAGGGCCAGGGTCCCCTGGACGGCGTCTTCAGTACCAGGGCCCAGGGAAACACCAACTTCTTTCCCCAAAGCGCCACGACATCACTGGAGTCTAAACATCGCGCCGGCTGATGGCGTCATCCAGGCACTTATTGCTGCCTTGCGAGGAGGCTTGAATGGCATTCTGGGAAATGTAGTTCACCGTCGACGCAGATCGTGAAGCCGGGGCGTGGCATGAACTAGGTTCCCGGAGGGCGCGGGGTTCCGGAGAGCGGCGAGCGCGGGGGGGGGAGGGGGGGGCTGGAGGGAGCGGGGGGAGCGGGAGGGGCGGAGTCCGGGTCTCGCACCCTTGAGTCTCCGCTGCGTGGCCAGAGGCTCCCTGGACTTTACTCTCAGCTGTTGCCCCTGTCCTCTGCTCACCCCCACCCCCCCCCGCCTCGAGTTTAACCCCGTAGGTCTGCCTTTCTCAGACCTTGAGAAGATAGTTGACTCAGTTTTCCTGATTCCTTCTCTTACTTCCCCTGACCTTTAGAGTCAGTTCAGGGAAAGTCCAGGAAAACTTTATCCAAGTTTCTGACCTCACACATAAGTAATCTGAGACCCACAGAAGGGAAGGAAGAAGGTAAGAAATTTGTGCTGGGTCACCCAGTAGAGAAAACCAGGTCCCATGGCTTAAGACTCCTGCGCTGCATGAGGCAGTCAATAAATAGGGTTTCCAGAGGCACTAGAAAAATTAGTTCCCTGTTAGTGGATTGGCTGAGTTTCTAGAAATAACCAGGCATGGCTATTAGCTGTTGAGGACGGAAGAAACCCTTAACTCTCTCTCATTTAGATCTTTTTAACGTACACAAGGAATATGGAAATACAATTTGCACACGATAATGTGCAGATATAAGTATTTAAAAGCCTCTTGGCAAGGGTGGGGTGGTACTGGAATCCTGGTTAGTCCTAGAATTTCATTTTATGTCACAGGATTATTGTGAAGAGTAAACGAAATAACAGTTTTGGGTTTTTTTTTTTAATCTGATACACAGTAGATGCTTAAAAACCACTGGGTGTTTGCGGTTTTGTTGTTGCTGCTGTTTGACAGTGGAATGATATCCAAAGTAGAGATTTCTGAGAATGCAATCTCTGATAATTTTAATGGTCCCTCATAGTTTCCCAATATGAACATTGACTGGAGTCTGTTTTAAGGTTGCACATGAAAACAATTTTTAATAAAAGTAATTAACCTGGAAAATAAACTTAATCCAAGGACGTCTTGAGAGAAAAATCGTCTTTATAAAAATAAACCACCATTCTTTAAAAGCTATGGAATTAAATGAAGTTTGTGTAAGGGACAAGTTTTGCAAAGACCAAATATTCAATAAGAGAAATGATGGCAATCATTAACCTTTTTAATTTACAATCTGTGACAGTCCATTCTTTTGTAAAAAGGACACATGTTCTGTAAACAAAACATGTCAGTAAAATCATCTTACTGAAAGAAGGCTTTCTCATATATATAAAAGTACTTTTTAAAAACATAATTTAATCTTAACCTAAACAGACCATTTAAATTACATGTATACTTGTCCTCTTATAAACTACTTCCCTTCCATGGTAGGGAGATCTCAGAATATAGCTGGAGGAGGGGGAGGTAATAAAATACAGCAAGAACAGAACTCAAGATAGGAAAAACTGGTTTATATTGAGATTGTGACCTGAAAGTCCAAATATAGGCAGTTGTTTAATGGCTACAGTTATCAGTCTCAAATTATGATGGTAGCAATTGAGAAGATTAGGCGTTCAAACGATGAACTGGAAATGATGGATGTTAATACACAGAAGAATAATTATTAAAAAGTGACCACAACTGGGTGCCTGGGTGGCTCAGTGGGTTAAGGCCTCTGCCTTCAGCTCAGGTCATGATCTCAGGGTCCTGAGATAGAGCCCCACCCACCCACCCATCTCAGGGTCTCTGCTCAGCAGGGAGCCTGTTCCTCCCCTGTCTCTGCCTGCCTTTCTATGTACTTGTGATCTCTCTCTCTGTCAAATAAATAAACAAAAATCTTAAAAAGAAAAAAGAAAAAAAAGTGACCACAACTGACATTAAGACTACAGGGAATTCTTTCTATTTTATCATTTATCATTTATTTATATTATTTTCTTTTTCTTTTCAAATTAAAATGCCTAACTCTTCTTACTGATTGAAGATGAATAAAATTCATGGAAATAAATAGCATTTCAAAATTTTTCCCTATTCTTATCGAAAAATTTCATAGAAAATGCCTAATCTCTGCTGGTTTGAATGACTGAATGACTAAAGAAAGGAACGATTAAAAATGACTTAAAATAAGTATCCCTAATAGTCATTACAGAAGCAAGAAAATGTGTAGGAAATGTTTGAATCTTGGTACAAAATTTGAAACTTTTTTCCCCCTGTATTCTGCTTCCTGTCCATATGTCTTGCCTCTTCCTTACCAGAGCTAATCCAAAGGACAGTAATCCTCCAAGCTCTCAAATACACATTAACAAATTTTTCAGTCTTCAAGCAAATTTTATATATATATATATATATATATATATATATATCTCAAGCACCATATTTGAATTATAAGAAAATGTAGACCAAAAGGAAATAGCTCTTGATTTGCAAACAGGCTATGGGGAAAAAAAAGTTTGTAAGTTAATTATTTGGCACTTAAAACACATTTCTTGTGGAGACAGATGATGGCAAGGTTCACAACCCAGCCCTAGAAAACACATGGTTATTGTGGCTCCTATCTTGGTCAAAGTCTATGTAGCCTATAGTACAACTGAAATACTACATCTTTTCAATGAAAATCAATAAGGAAAAAAAACTGTAATCCTCATGATAAAATAAGGCAATATCATTAAAGAAGAAATAGAATTTTAAAAAAACTATTATGGTTATTGTGTTTGAGAAGGTACTAGTTTTACTCAAAACTTCTTTAAAAAAAAGATTTTATTTCTTTATTTGACAGAGAGAAACACACCTAGAGAGGGAACACAAGCAGGGGGAGTGAGAGAGGGAGAAGCAGACCCTTTGCCAAGCAGGGGTCTCCAGGATCATGACCTGAGCTGAAGGCAGTCGCCCAACCAACTGAGCCACCCAGGCACCCCTACTCAAAACTTCTTGAAAGTGCCAAGAAAATTTTCAAGGAGTTTTCCGAAAGCCACAGATTTGATCTTCCCTTTCCATAACTCAGGAATATGGTGCTAGTACTGATGTAATCCTCTCAGCCATAATTAGTAAAAATGAAGCACACAATCGCAACTGAAAATCTTCAGCAGAGCCAGCTGCATGATTTGTGGGGCCCAGTGCCAAACAAAAGTGCAGTACTCTTCATTCAAGGAGCAGGAAAAAAGCGCAGTTAAAGGTACTAAAAACTAAAGCTTTTCTCTTTTGTTACAATATCTACCACTTACCAAGTTAGCATCATGTTTTATTTGTTATTTAATACCCCTCTACTCTAAAAAAAATGAAATTTTAAATTATTAGCATGATTTTTAGCCTTCATCATTACATTGTGCAGTGACAGAGTTTTAAATTCAAACATAAGAGCATTTAGCTCATGTGTGAAATCACCAAAATCACATAATGCAGATTTCATAGCTCATATATGAATATGTGTTTTGTAGAAGTACTGCACATAAGTAACTCAACTGTTTTTATTCTATGTCTTGATGTGCACTGTGTCTTGCTACTCTACCAACACATTACCTTCAGCTTACTGATGAGTTTAGAGGGACTGAAAGGAAAGGAACTAATGGGTTTCTCTATCTTTTCCTTTCCTTTCATGTTATCGTTTTCGTTGTAACTGGCTAATACATGGAAGTCAGATGAATAAGGAAGAAAATGATAGAGTTATTGGGATATTTTTTCTTTCTGCAGAAGAAGTGCTGGTTCAAGAAGAACATGTGGCCCTTTGGGGCTGCCAGTATCCACACTTAGTCACAGACTCAACACACTTATGTTCACTTTGAGTTTTCTCGCATGCATTATCGGTCCACTGGAATTCTGTGTTCATGGGGCATGGCAAATGTTACACGTGAATGGAGTGGTAAGAAACAATGAATATATATATTGCACATATCTCTTTTGCTCAGATGTATGCTCCATTGTTCCATTAGACTTCATTTACAAAGGAAGAGAGTGAGCGAATATAGAATTTATATCCACAGGGAGAGATTAATCAAGGTGAAATAACTATGCAGTGGAATTCACTAGGAAGCAAGAAAATGGAGTATACATGTAATGCTTCAAGCAAAAAGAAAAAAAATAAATAAAAGGAAAGAAGAAGGAGGGGAAGAAGTCCTAAGTGCATAGTTCTCCCCAACCACCCAACAAGTTGGTTTCTATCTGTAGTAAGTGGTTAATGAGCCATAGATAAGTGAAATTCTTGTGACTTGGCAGGTACAGGCAGCAGAAAAAGTTTCCTCAAGGTGGGCACAATCCCAACAACCCAAGTAATGCGGTGTGATCCCAGAGATGAGTCTCTCTCTGGTGTTTCACTCCAAGATGTTTCACTCTTTCAGCAACTCTGTTGTGTTACAATGACCTCTGGGAAATGATTTCTTCCTGAATATCAGTTAATCAGTAACTTTGCATTGTTGTTGTTGTTTAATTGGAATATCTGAACCTACAGTAGAGCTAAGTCTCAAAGTGGGCACTTTGCATAGGCTTCCTTTTAATATTCCAATTTTAGAGATATCTTTGACATTTCTAAAACATCATTTTAGATTAAAGACGATAGATAGGGCACCTGGATGGCTCCGTGGGTTAAAGCCTCTGCCTTCGACTCAGGTCATGATCTCAGGGTCCTGGGATCGAGGCCCGCATCAGGCTCTCTGCTAGGCAGGGAGCCTGCTTTCTCCTCTCTCTCTGCCTGCCTCTCTGCCTACTTGTGATCTCTCTCTCTGTCAAATAAATAAATAAAATCTTTAAAAAAAAAGACGATAGATAGGTTTAATTTCCATTGCCTAGAAAAAATTGGTGGTGCATATTTTAAAAGACTCTGTGCTGCCTATATTCAAGATTAATTTAATCAAGTTGATAGTCATTTTACTTTGATAGCATTTATTCCTCATGAACTGTATTGAGTTATCATACCAATACATTCAAAGTACAGAAGGAAAAATGAAGTACACAATGTAGTTTTATTTGTGCAGCACTGTTAGGCACTGAAAGACATGATATTTAATTACTTTGTTTGCTGACTCGTTTTTTTCCAAACAGTGCAGATTAGTTATGCACATTTTCAATAAGTTGTTTAGGGGTAGAATATGCTCTAAGTTGTTTTGTAGGAGACAGTCACCTCATATTTTTGTTTCATTGCACACAAGGTCCTCACCACCCTTGATTTCTAAAATTGGGCCAAGAGTTTGTCACAGATGTACCAAGTTGTCTTATTTCAGTTTGCCTTAGTTTATTGACACAGGAGTACTCGGTAGCCAGAGCCTAAAAACAAGTTTATCACCTTGTATGTTATTAACCATAATCCCAGTCAAAGAAGATGGTCAAATATTTATATCTTCAATATTTAGTTCCTTTTATCCTTACAGGCTGAATGCAATGGTTTGAGAGCACTACATAACATTAAAGTGATTTAAATCATCTACCAAGAATAATCATATTGGTTGACACCCACATTCCAGGAGGATCAAGTGTGGTGGTTCCTTTAGATTTATTCATGCTTTCAGTAATTTTTTTCTTGCAACTGATTTGAGACTTCTTAATTTGCTTTATGGTACTTTTATATCAAGAGACCCCAACTTTGTACATTATATATTGTCACTTAATTTATGCAAAGGTGACAATATAGCACAATGGAGGAATTTTTCAATATTTCAATTACTTTTTCAGTAAATGGCACTCATTCAGTTTATAGTCATATGATAAAAACAATTACACCTCCCTCCTTCTTATCCAAAATCAGTTTGAGAGCTCCTGGGTGTCTCAGTTGGTTAAGCATCTGCCTTTGGCTAGGGTCATGATCCCAGCATCCTGGGATGGAGCCCCACATCAAGCTCCCTGCCAGTGGGGAGTCTGCTTCTCCCTCTCTCTCTGCTGTTCCTCCTGGCTTGTGCTCTCTACCTTCCTCTCTCTGTCAAATAAATAAATAAAATCTTTAAAACAAAAACAAAGTCAGTTTGAGATAGATTATAGGCCTAAAATGAAAGGTGAAATAAAACCTTAAGAAAAATATATGTATCTTTGGGTTAGAAAGGATTTCCTAAATAGAACATAAAAAAGCATTAGCCAAAAAAGGAAAATTTGATAAACTAAAGTACAAGAAAAATAAGGACTCCTATTCATTAAAAAAATCATTAGTAAAGTGTAAAGACACTTTAAAGACATTAGTAAAGTGTAAAGACACCTGTTCATTAAACAACATCATTAGTAAAGTGTAAAGTCACTAAATGGAATGTGATATTTGCAAAACATGTATCTGACAAAGGACTAATATGGGGAATACATAAAGAATTCCTACAAATTAAAAAGGAAAAGATAGTCAACTCGATTATAAAATGGGTAAAACATTTGAAAAGCTCTTCCCAAAGGAGGATATCCAAATGGCCAATATATATTTGAAATGTTGCTCAGCATCATTTGATATCAGAAATATGCAAATAAGGGGGTGCCTGGGTGGTTCAGTTGTTAGGCCTCTGCCTTGGCTTGGGTCATGATCCTGGAGTCTTAGGATGGCGTCATCCTGGGATCAAGCCCCGCATCAGGCTCCCTGCTCAGTGGGCAATAGGATCCGTGTTTCAAGGAACGAGGCTAATACAAAAGCAAAGGTTAAGCAAAGCTTTATTTCACACCAAGCATCAGAATTTTACTGGCCAGCCAGGGTCTTTTCTCAGGAGAGAAATGGCAATGCTTAATTTCTCAGGCTAGCTTTTATGGGGCAAACTCAAAAACCAGAGTTAATTTTCATCTTCTTTGTCCCTGGAACCTGGAGGTTGGGGTGAGTACCAAGTACCAATAGCTGGCCATTAATTCTCAATTTGCATCTTTTTGCTCAGGATCCAGAGGTTGGAGGTTAACTGATTGGGAGTCACCCCCAATCTGGCTTGCCTTTGTTTTCCAGAGGCTACTTGCCCCTTTCTCCTGGAGCAGTTTTTCTCAGTAAATAGCAAGGTGGCTTGAATTTTAAAAAGGTCCTTACAGTGGAAAACCTGCTTCTCCCTCTCTCACTCCCTCTGCTTGTGTTACCTCTCTAGCTATGTTTCTCTCTGTCAAATAAATAAAATCTTAAAAAAAAAAAAGAAATATACAAATAAAAACCTTAGTGAAATAACACTATACCTCCTTCAAAATGGCTATATATATACACTATATGATGCCAAGTATTGATAGAGATTTGGGTGTGAAGCAATAAGAACTCTCAAATGCTACTGATAGATGTGTAAATTAGCACAACCACCTTGGATAATGGTTTTACAGCATCTACTAAGGCTAAAATGTACACATATGCCCATGAACTGCCACTTTGGTTCCTAGCCATATACGAACAATAGGTAAACATATGCACATATGCAACTATCCCAGCATGAATGTTTTAGCCCTATGTCTCTCTGACCTTTCAGCTTGAGCCCTATAATAATATGTCTCAGGCAGTTTCCTAATCTCAGTTTCCTGGAAGAGAATATCTTATTGGTCAAAAGTGAGTAAGGTACTCATTCCTGATTAGTTCAATCAGCTGATGATGAATGATAGGATTTCCAGAAGTTTGAGTAGAGAAGAGTCTCTTTAGAAGTGATTGCAAAGGAAAGAAAACCGTCAACAAAACAAAGAGGCAACCCACGGAATGGGAAAGGATATTTGCAAATGACACTACAGACAAAGGGCTGATATTCAAGATTTATAAAGAGCTACTCAAACTCAACATCCAAAAAGAAGATGAACACATCAAAAAATGGGCAGGAGATATGAAGAGGCACTTCTCCATAGAAGATATACAAATGGCTAACAGACACATGAAAAAAGTGTTCATCGTCACTAGCTATCAGGGAAATTCAAACCTTACTCCAGTCAGAATGGCCAAAATTAACCAAACAGAAAACAACAAGTGTTGGAGAGGCTGCAGAGAAAAGGGAACCCTCTTACACTATTGGTGGGAATGCAAGTTGGTGCAGCCACTTTGGAAAACAGTGTGGAGATCCCTTAAAAAATTAAAAATAGAGCTACGTTATGACCCTGCAATTGCACTATTGGGTATTTACCCCAAAGATACTGATGTAGTGAAAAGAAGGGCCATATGTACCCCAATGTTCATTGCAGCAATGACCACAATCGCCCAACTGTGGAAAGAGCCAAGGTGCTTGATATGGATATGATATAAATGGATAAAGAAGATGTGGTACATATATATCATGGAATACTACACCTCCATCAGAAAGAATAAATATCCAACTTTTGTAGCAACATGGACTGGATTGGAAGAGATTATGCTGAGTGAAATAAGCCAAGTAGAGAAAGTCAAGTATCAAATGGTTTCACTTAGTTGTGGAGCGTAAGGGGTAATATAGAGGACAGTAGGAGAAGGAAAGGAAATGGGAAGTAGGGTAATTCGGGGAGAGAAAGGAAACATGAGAGACTTTGGACTCAGAAACAAACGGAGGGTCTTGGAGGGAAGGGGGTGAGGGGATGGGAGAGGCTGGTGGTGGGTACTGAGGGCACAAATTGCATGGAGCACTGGGTGTGGGTCATGGGCAATGAATCTTGGAACACTGAAAAAATAAAATAAATTTAAAGTAAAAAAAAAGAAGTGGTTGCAAGGGTAGGAAAAATATTATTTATTAGTACATTAAAGCATGTATGCTGCTTGATCACTGGCATAAAATTTCTTGGTCTCTGTTCTGAACAATAAAGAGATTTCATAGAATAGCTTAGAAAAGTAAAGTCTATGTGCCCACTCACATGACTGGGTCCTTTATCACTGTCATAAACTAGCCATAAAAGTTATGGTTTGTTAGTAAAGGCAATGATTTGTATTCCTAACCCAGGTGAGTTTGACCATCTACCTTCACTGCTGTTTATTTTATTGAATTTTCTTTATTGGGGTCAGAATACCGTCTTCTCCGCAGAGGCAAGATAAAAGCCTAATCTTATTTGAAACACACTGAGTTCTCTGCCACTCCCTGCGGTGGAGGTGAAATCTCAAACTGCAGTTTCCACACAGACTGTCTACAAAAGACAGTCTGAATTCCCTCATCTGTTTAGAATCCATTCATTATTGACAGGGATTATGAAATCAAATCCAATCCCTACATTTTAGGGAAATAGAGGAATTCATTAATTTTAAATTATTCTGTAGCAAGTTTTGTTTTTCTTTTTTTATAAGATCATTTCCGGCATTAAAATGGAGTCAAAATTTATACGGTTGGGGAGGAGGAAATTTTCTTCTGTTTAAGATTCTTCTAGCTCAACTAAGAATTACCTTTACATGAGAGAGATTAACAGGAGAAAGTCACATTTAATATTGTACTTGGGGGAATCCACACAGATGTGAAACTCCAAAGACAGGCAAGAAGAGGCTTATATGATATTCTGAGCTAAGGAGAGGGTTTGGGGTCTAGGGATACAAATAAGAGGAAAGCCATTAGCTGGAAGGTGAGAGGAAATGTTTGGAGAACAAAGGTTATGCAGATAAGTTTCTTAGGTAAAAAGGTAACTCTATTAATAACTCTGTGGTAAAGACTCTCCTTTCCAATGTAAATTTAGGCAGTGGGGATGGAGAGATAAAGAGTTTTTCCTACATCTGCTGGGTTCTTTTGGCTTATAACTCAAAATAATTTTGCTAATGTATTTAAAATTAATGAATGATGGACTGCCCTTGTCCCCTACAATACTCGTTGCTGTAAAAAAGTAAATATTTGCTTCATTGTATACTTGCTCATAATAGTTGCTTATGGCTAGATGGGGAGACATTATGAATTTGATTTCTTCAACTGCTACAGTACCTCTCTGCCCCCCCACAAAGTCTTTTAAATCTGGCCCCAAAGTCAAAAGGTAGCTTGTGACTATTAGCAAGGAATTACATGGAAATAAGAATTCTTACAAAAAGAATTAGAAAATTGATTTCTTAGGAGTAAGGGAAAGAAAATTTGCCACCTCAGCCCCAGCCCCCAAACTTGATTAAAGTGTTAATATGGCACTTCTGGGCACTTAGCATGGATGCCTAATTCTAGGCTAGCATGAATTTTTATAGCTCAATTAGGAAGCTTTGAAAGGAGAGAAAACTGTTTTTAAATGGTAATGTGTTACATAAATATTCATGCTTATGTTCTCCTCTAAAATTTGGATCATTTAGAACTTTATTCCATTACAGAATAACTTTTTTTTTGTATCCAGGTGCCACCCATTAGAGGAATGGTGGCCAATGACATCCATCATGCATGGCCATGAATATTTATATATTGCCTTATCCCTATACTAGAAAGAATAGGAAAAGAGGATTTTCTTCCATGTCGGATGACTGGTATCCTCCCTTAGCTCACCTGAAGAAGTTAAGTGGATTGGTCCTTAGATGTAGCATCGTCCTCTACTCATATTCTACTGGGTGAGGTTTAATTGATAAAGAAAGTGCCTGACAGATTCTAATGCTAGTATAATAATGGAGTGGCTTGCCAGTCTACTGAAATATCTCTTTATCTGGAAGGTGTTAGGACAAGACTAGTTTAACATTTCAATCAATGTTCTGTGTGTGACTTAAAAGTTACTCAAAGGCAGCTCTCAGCAGAAGTTGTCAGTCTCTGTTAATATCAGCACTTGTCCTCTCCCCTCAGTTACATGTGCCAATGCAGATGATGCTGCAATTGTAACTCAAGGAACGGATGTGAGAGAACTGAGACAGACAGTGACTAGCCATGTGTCATTTATCTGCAGACAGTTCTGAATATCCTATTCTATCACTCTAGCCCTTGCCCCTTTCTTTGCTGCCAATAACATTTTGGGCACTCCCATTTGCATATGCCTATGCCATTTCTAAAACTCAATAATTTTCTCTCCCAAACCAGCTTGCCTTCCTGATTTTCTAACCTTAATTAAAGGTTAAGGCTCAAAACCTCTGGGTCATTTAGACTCTTTCCCACTTTGCCCGCAGAATCAATCCAGCTGCTAAGTCCTATTGAAATGTCTTTTTGATTTGCCCCTTTCTTTCCATTTACTCCTTTCATTCCATTCCCGAACTAACATTATTATAAGTTTTAAGTACCTTAAATCTTGCTTCTTAAATTCCTTGCTTTTAGGTCTACTCCCCTCAAACATACCGGGACTCTAAGCTTGTCTCATCACTATTTACTGGCATTTAATGAATTCTTCATGATTTATTGAGGAAATGGATGAATAGTTATGTTTTAGCTTCCCTGACATCATCTGGAGATACCACAAAGGTGGGGGCTGTGCATGATTTTTGCTATTAACACTTTTGAGGAACTATGCAGCAGACATCTGAATTTCTCTAGCCCTCTATATTATTAGTATTTTGTTGTTCACATTTATATCTATACTTTACCTGTAATTGATTTTGTTTACGTTATGAGATAGGAATCAAGTTGCATTTTTTTTCTGTACAAATCCCCATTTTTCTCATTTTCATTATTATTGAAGATATTGTTTTTTTTTCTTTCTGTCCCCTGATCCTTCCTCATAAACTAAGTACCTCTATACCTATGGCTTTTTAATAAATTATCGTATTCCACTGGTCTATTCTTATATCCTTTTAAAATTTTTTTCATAGTTTTTATTCTGTATCCTTTCATCAGCAACATACTATCTTAGATAACTTTACAAGACTCAATATTCAATAGAACAAGTCTTCCTACCCTGTTCTTCTTGAAGAATTTCTTTACTATGACACCTTTGCAGGGATTTTTTTAAGGATTTTATTTACTTATTTTAGTGAGAGAGAGAGAGGGAGAGCATCAGTGGGGGTGAAAGGCAGAGGGAAAGAGAGAAGCAGATTCTCTGCCAGCTCGATCCTGGGATGCCAGGATCATAACCTAAGCTAAGGGCAGATGCTCAACTGACTGAGCCACACAGGCACCCTGCCCCTTTGCAGTTTTATAGAATTTTTAGAAAAAAAAACTTATCATGTTTTCCTTTAAAAAATCCTCTTGGTGGGCACCTGGGTGACTCAGTGGGTTAAATACTCTGCCTTTGGCTCAAGTCAAGATCTCAGGGTCCTGGGATCAAGGCCTGCATTGGGCTCTCTGCTCAGCAGGGAGTCTGCTTCCTCCTCTCTGCCTGCCTCTCTGCCTACTTGTGATCTCTCTGTCAAATAAATAAATAAAATCTTTTTAAAAAAATCCTCTTGGTATTTTGACTGGGATTATATTGTATTAAGAGAGCAATGATATCTTTGTTTATGTTAAGTTTCCTCAGTTTCCTCCAGTAATTTTCTATAGTCTTCTGTATAGAAATCTTGCATAGTCCTTGCTAACACTTTTCATATGTATTGATATTTTTGATGTTATTATAAATAGTACCTTTCTTAAGAATTTCTTTTGTGTTGCTGGTATATAAAAATGAAATAAAACTGAATTCTTATAGATTTAAGTAAATTGTCTATAAAAAGTAGGGGCGCCTGGGTGGCTCAGTTGGTTAAGCGACTGCCTTCGGCTCAGGTCATGATTCCGGAGACCTGGGATCGAGCTCCACATAGGGCTGCCTGCTCGGCAGGAAGCCTGCTTCTCCCTTTCTCACTCCTCCTGCTTGTGTTCCCTCTCTAGCTCTGTTTCTCTCTGTCAAATAAATAAATAAAATCTTTAAAAAATTGTCTATAAAGTAGACTTTTATTTATTCATTATAATCTTTGGTGCTATTATATTTTCTATGTTTTTCTTTATTTTACTGGCTAGGACTTCTAGTGCAGTATTGACAAGTGGTGAACTTATTTCCAAATTCAAGGTGAAAATTGTCAGCACTTACAATAGTAAGTAAATAGATATGTCTCATGAATAGTTTGCCAGATTAAGAAGTTTATATTCCCAGTTTGCCAAGAGGGTTTTTAAAAATCATTAATTGTTGTAGAATGTTATCTTTTTCTGAACCTACTGAGATGATCAGCTTTTAAAATATTCTGTAAATGTGGTAAGTTAAATTTATTTCCAAATGTTAAACCAATTCTACATTCTCAGAATAAACTCAATTTGGCTATGATATAGTATTTTTTTTTAAAGATTTTATTTATTTGACAGAGAGAAACACAGCCAGAGAGGGAACACAAGCAGGGGGAGGGAGAGAGAGAGAAGCAGGCTTCCTGCAGAGCAGGGAGCCCGATGTGGGACTTGATCCTGGGTCTCCGGGATCATGACCTGAGCCGAAGGCAGTTGCTTAACCAACTGAGCCACCCAGGCATCCCTGATATAGTATTTTTTATATAGTATTTACCTTGATTTGCTAAAATATGTTAAAGATTTATGTATCGTTATTTATAGGAGAAATTTGCCTTTAATTTTCCTTTCTTGCAATGACTTCTCAGGTTTTAAAATCAAGGTTATGCCAACCTAATTTCTTACATATTTGGAAGAATTAATTGGTGAAGCCTTAGGGTTCTGATGATTTTTTACTTATTTTCTTGAAAATATGCATTACAGGTTCTTAATGTGTAGGTTTAACATCTGAATCACCTGTGGGTCTGTTTATAGCATTTTTTTAATCTCTTTGTTGTAAGTTATTGGTCTTGTTTCTTAGCATCTCTAGTAACTCTGATACATTCTGTAGAATATATAATACTACTTCATAAAATTTGAAATGTTTTTCTTAAAAAAATGCACATATCCAGCATTTTCTATCTCTATCATATTATTAAGTAGTACATTGCATTTTCTGGTTTGTTCAATGCTTTTAAAACACAAGATGAGCACTGTTTTGAAATATACATGAATTACACATGGGCCTGAGCATAAAGATTTAAGCAAACAGACAAGAATGTAAGTAAAAATGAAAATAGAGCAAGTTAGTATAAAGGGAGAGCATATCTATTATACATTTGAGACATACAATACCCATAAAATTGAAATTTCTGCAGGTAAAATAAAACTGTTCTGGAACTGATCCACCACAAGATTCTGAACTGGTTTCTATTATAAAGAAAATGGAGGGGAACTAGCAAACTATACCTAAACTTTTAAAAATCTAAATACAACAGAAATCCAGACTCTAAAACTTTATTTTCTCTACTTTATGTTGAATCAAACATAACTTTTAGTTTCAAATAGCTGCAAAATAAAAACCTCTTTCATGAATACTGTAAGGACCAAGGGCAGGCAGTCCCAAAATGTGCCAGTTTACCATAGAGATTACTTTAAATAAAAATTACAGGGGCGTCTGGGTGGCTCAGTAGAATGAGCAGCAGACTCTTGATTTCGGCTCAGGTCATGAGATCTGCTAGATCTAGAGTCCTGGGATCAAGCCTTCTGCTCCATGCTCAGTAGGAAACTGGTCACAGGACTCCACTGCAGGATCTGAGATCATGATCTGAGCTGAAAGTAGACACTTAACCAACTGAGCCACTGCAATCCAATAATTAAATCCTTTCTTAAAAAGGTACATAAGATACTGCCCATTCAAAAAGGGCACTCAGATTCTCCTCTGTTGACCTGAAAGGAGAAAACAGATCTCCCCGTCAAAGGTACCTTCCCTGTTCCAGGAAGGAAAGAGACATCCTTATCACCAGAGATGGTTGAGAAGATTGTATAAACAACACTGGTTACTTCTTAACTAATTTCTACCCCTGTCCAAGTTCTGTCTAATTGAATTCCCAGATTGAATTTATTCCTTACTAATTGAAACTCCCAACGTTGAGTTTTCTTTGTCCTGTAAATTCCTCACAGATTTAATTGTCTCCTTACCTATAAGGTATGAAAGTGTCTGCCTTGGTAACTTCTTTAGGTCTCAATTTTATAATTGGGTCTTTGTGCACATGTAATAAATCTTTGATATTTTTTTCTCCTGTTAATCTGTCTCATGTAAATTTGATTTTTTAGTACAGCTAGAAGACCTTGAAGGGTAGGAAATAATTTTCCCTTCCCTTCAATATCCTTACAGCAAATGTTTAGGAAAAAAGTAGTTATTTTTCCCTATATGCCCCAGAGAATTTAAAAAAACATATTTTCCATGTTTATATAAGTTCCCACCTATTTTAAGCTGTTGGGTCTGTGTGTATGTGTGTGTGTCTGTATGTGTATGTCAGGGAGGTGGGATTCTATTTCAGATCCAAGTACTTCTTTTGATGGCGGTAATGAACCGAAGTTTTAACTTGGACCCTTACTTCCTATGGGCGCGCGTGCACACATGTGCAGTTATAATGTGCTGTTTGCAAGCTGAAATACAATAGGATGACAATATAAGAGTAGGAAAGGTTTCTGTTCTTTTTGATTCACCTTCCATTTCTAGAATCTCACATCATATTCCTTAAAAACCCATTTTGCGTGTGAAATAAAGTGTATTTACTAAAATATAATTAGAAACTATTTCCTCTCCCTCAAAACACCTTCAACACACAGGCTGATTCCCTTCTTATTTATTAGAAGCATAAAACATTTAGCTTCTCCTGCTCTTTTCTTCTTTAGATTTTTTTCCTTTAAAAAAGGAAAGGGAAGGTGTTTGCACAAGGTAATGAAAATAAGTTTTTTTTAATTAAAAATGTGATTTAAAACAAAGAAACAAGCACATTCAGTGTTAATGAAGAGAGCAAGTAGAGAGCATATACAGTTGACAGTAGAATGAATTTTTGCCCCAGATATACAGTCACATTAAGATAAAAGAATGGAGCTATATTTTCATATTAAACATATAAACCAATTTCTTATTCTACAATTTGTTTTTAAATGGCAGTAATAAATTCTTCAGTTTTAAAAAGTCGAATTCATAACCAAAGTCAGGTCAAACATGAACCTCCTATTCCAGAATTGTAGGATTCCCGTGGCCCACAAAAGATAAAAAGAAAGAAAGAAAAATATTTTTCTATCATTCAGCAGAGGCTGCGTAACTCATGGTAGTACAAGCAAATCCTTTTCTCTGGGAAATTAATTAATTAATTAATTAACTACTTAATTAAAAATAACCTCACGACCCTAAGGCAGTTAGCCAGCATTCTTTCAGTGTTCTAAGTAAAACCCAAAGGCAAGGGGAGAAGAGGGGGAAATATTCAATCATTCTGGGTTTCCTGTAAGTAGTTTATCACTCTAGTCATAACAGGTACAGAGAGCTCGTAAGTGGGTAATTTTTTTAATAATTTTTTTCAGGAGATTCAGTTCTATTCTGGTAGGTAGTTATATCCAGTCGAACTATTCTGCTTTTCATCTGCCCTTCTTCCTATAGCATAGCCCCTCAAACTCTCATTCCTCCTGGGCCTCGACCATTCCTCTTTGGTGAATTCAAATTTCTGTCTTCCTGACACCACCTGATCACTGTATTCTCTGCTTAAACTTTGAGCTCTTTAGAAGCTGCTTTCTGTGTGGTTTCTCAGAGCCTCTCACCACACTCACACTGGTTAGGGCCAGCAAATGCATTGAGGGTACATTATATACAGAGGATTGGGTTCTGCAGGTCCCCATTTTTCTAGGATCTTGGTCCTTCAATTCCTGGTTGTCTTAGAAGCTCTGAACTCAAATTTCTGTCTCCAGTGAGAAGACTGTTGTGAGTTCTAGGCCATCAATTTCCGCTCAGAGTCCGTGCCCCAGGCAGTGAATCAGAAAATAATTTGCAAGAAGAAACAATGATTCATTTACCCTTTATAAAACTAAAGAAAACCAACTCCTGCTTGCCAAAACATCTTAATGAAGTTTAGCAGAGACTGTACCTGTCTCCTAAATCTTGTTCATCCTTTCTATAGCATGCAGTTGTAGATGGGAAGTAATAGCCCAGCCGAGGACTAAAATTCCCCATCCCACTTGTCACTAGGTATAGCCACTGAAATGTGAGTGAAGTAAAGTATGCTAACTTCTGGGTTAAAAAAATATATAAACTCAAAATATATATTGCCAAAATGTATTTTTTTAACCCAGAAGTCTGGCATAAGTTTTAAAATTCAATACATAAAAGAGAAGTATTTTGGTAAATACTAGAGTAAAGGCAATTCTCTAAAGAAGATATTATTAAGTCTACAATAATGTTCGAATCAATTACTGGTGTTCAGATTGACTACTAATGTTAATACTATGCATTAACAACAGGATAGGGCATATAGACTATGAGCTCAGCAAAAAAAAATTTGCATCAAAGTGTGTAGTGCTGACTGATGAGAGAAACGTACTGTCAATAAAGATGTAAATCAATAAAACCTGTATAATAGTTTGTCAATATGTAACAAAGTTTTAAATGATTATATACTTCAAGGCAGAAATAATACCAACAATTTTCCCAAGAAGAAAGTGAGCATGAGAGCATGTAAACACCATAATGTTTATCATTATTAAAAACTACCTAAAGAAAAAGAACTTCAGGGAGGTAACTATTATACATATTGTGCTAGTATCATAAAATTATATATATGACACATTTGAGTATTATTCTTTTTATGAAAATTATTCAAATTATTTATTCAGATACACACATTTCACTTATATGTACTTGTATTGGGTGTGTGTGTGTGTGTGTGTGTGTGTGTGTGTATGTGTGCATGTGTACATACACAGGTGTTTAGAGAGAGACAGAAAAGAATCTGGAAGGATATTTACCAAAATATGAACAGTGAATCAGTGATTATCAGTTATGATGGTATTCCTGCTTTCATGTCTATGTCCTTTTGAACCTATGTTGTCACATCATTATCATTCAGAGTCTATCCTTTACAATGAAGTTCACTGTTGGTGGTGTACATTCTGTGGGTTGAACAAATGTGTGACGATGTGTATCCATTCATATAATATCACACGGAACAGTTTTGTTGCCCTAAAAATATTATGCTCTTTGAAGTCACATAACTCTTTTCTTCAAAATATTTTATTTATTTATTTGAGAGAGAGAGAGAGAGAGCACATGTGGGGGAGTGGGAGAGAGAGAAAGCGCATAGAGGGAAAAGCAGACTCTCCACTGAGCAGAGAGCCCGATGTGGGACTCATCCCAGAATCCCAAGATCATGACCCTCAGGAGACTTTAACTCTTTGGTTAAAGCTGCAATCTCCTTTTCCCTTCAATAAAGGACATGGAACATGGATAAATCTGTAGGTAATGTCAGGAGTTTCAGGCTCTGCCTAAGAGCCCCTACTTTGGCACAGAGAATTGCATTTAGACTCAGAGCAGTAGTGCCTTTGAGGTTCTTTCCATGGTCAAAATAGACCATTTATCTTATATACTAATGATCTTCTTGAGTGTCTCTGAGGATATTTTGATACGAGAAAGAAAATAATATTTTTGCGTTGCAATTTCTGAATTGCCAGTGATGTTGGCTGGTAATGATAACTTATCCTTCATGAATTATCATATCAAATAGTTAAAAACTGGTTTGCCTGCATAAGCAAGATAACATGGAAACCTTTCCTTCTCCTACTAGAAGCTCTCCTTCTATTATGTAGCTTTCAAGAACAGAGATCTTTCTTTTATTGATGTTTCTGGCAGAAATATATGAAACTTGAACATAACTTTAAGTGTTCCCAGAAATACATGAATCATCACTGCAAAGCAAAATACGCACTTTAAAACTGAAGGTTGCTTAGCCACACATCACTTGGATAAAAGTTCTGGGATATATTTGCTTTAATAGGAATCCAGCATATTTCCAGTGACTTCTTTTTTTTTAAAAAAAAGATTTTATTTATTTATTTGACAGAGAGAAATGCAGCTAGAAAGGGAACACAAGCAGGGGGATTGAGAGAGGGAGAAGCAGGTTTCCTGCCGAGCAGGGAGCCCGATGCGGGGCTCAATCCTGGGACCCCAGGATCATGACCTGAGCAGAAGGCAGACACTTAACAACTGAGCTACCCAGGCACCCCTCCAGTGATTTCTTTTTAGTTTTGTTCATGTCCTTTGCCAAAATTATAACCTTAATTGATTTGCTTGCAAATCTGTTTCTCTGAAGATCTTACCTCCTAATTACTATCCTCGTTTTCTACCATATTCGCCCTCACTTTCTTACTCAGGTCACACTGGAGTTTGTTCCTGTTTATAAATGTTATGATAGGACAACACATGTTTGGAATGTTCTTTCCCTTCTCTTAACTCTGATAAATTCACATCATCTACAGTAAGCAGAATGCTATCATCAAAAATGTCAGTGTCCTCACCTCATCTCCGGAAACTTTCACAGCATCTGTGCATATGCTACAGGGAAATTAAGTTGCAAATAGAATCCCAGTTGCTAATCAGCTGACCTTAATTAGCCTGGATTATTCAGGGGAGCCCTGTGTAATCAGAGGGGTCCTTAGAAATGGAATGGAAGAGGGAAGAGGAGGAGGAAATTCGGTTAGAGGACAATGAGACATTGAAGAGAGGCACAGAGATAAAGCGTTGCTGGTGTTGACGAGAAAAGGGGACCATGAGGCAAGGATGAGAGCAGCCTCTCGAAGCTGGAAAGGGTAAGATAACAGATTCTCTCTTAGAGCCTCCAGGAAAACAGAGCCCTGCTGAGGCTTTGCTTTTACCCAGTGAGATCCATGTTAGAATTCTACCCTACAGAATGGTAAGATAAAACATTTGCATTATTTAAGCCATGACGTTTGCTTGATTTGTTACAGGGACAATAGGCAACCAATACATCTTTCTTCAGAAGGCAAGCTGAACACCACTTCTTGACTTCCCTCAAAGGTCGGGTTCCCCTGTTAGACGCTTTATTGGCATAGTACTCGTTCCTTTTAGCATTTTAAAGCATGTAAAACAACCATAACTATGATTGGACTTACTGTTTTTTGTTGTTTTTCCCTGCTAGTCTGTAAGCTCCGGAGTTATGGTCCTTATCTTTCTTGTGCCTGCCACAGAGTAGGTGTTAATGCCTGTGTGTTCAGGGATTGGCTCTCCCCTTCTCTTCCTTGCATATATGTATGTCCAGGAAAGGAACTCCAATAAATCCCCACCCCCCCGTCCCAAATCACAGGACAAAGGCAGTCACCTTCCATCTAGTAATCCCTTTAATGGACATAGTATTTTATTTTCCTAGGTCATTATTTATCCAGATGTAATCCCCTGAGTAGCAGCATCAGCATCACCTGGGAACTGCTGGATGATAAATTGATCCCAGCAATGAGTGTCCAGGAAGTTCTTAGGCAGACCACCCGCTGCGGGCCAGATTGTTTTACTGACTTTCTGACTTAGTAGGTCTGGCGTATAGCCTAAGAATTTCTGACATATTCTTAAGTTATTCTAATGCTGCTTGTGCTGAGACCTAACTTCAGGTATCACTGACCTAGCCAATGGGTAGGACGGGCAATTTCTGTCGGTGGAATTTGACCGCAGAAATCTCAAAACTTCAAGGGTCTTTATCATTTAATGCTTTGTGATCCATCTGCCATTCTTGACCTGAGGCTGTCATTGTCTTTAGAGCAAGATAACATAAAATCCGGCTTAGAACTCTATTTTAGCAAGTGGCAATTAAGGTGAACACCCAATTAATATATTTAAGAGTATCTAGTTCACAACTGCACATATTTAGTATCATATTGCTTGATTTTTCCTAAAACAGCAGTAGTCCTTGCAGAAATAAATGCATAGTGACTATAAACCAGTTTGTTTTGCTCTACCTAAACCTATGCATAATTACTTTCCTAGGAATAAATGTAAAATTCCCTGATGTTATTGTATTTCTGACATAGTGACACCAATTGCTTATAAAATATTTAGAAATGTGTTTTAACAACTAGGAGAAACAACTTACTGAACACAAATTACATTTTAAGGAATGATTTGCTTTAATGCAAAATTAATAATGTATAGTTTATAGATTGTTTTGTAGTCAGCTTTCACTTAGATGTTTCTGTAACTAAGAACCGTTGTGGCACCAGTCTTGTGGAAGGAGCATCCTCACAGACAGTTAAGCTAGTGTCTTAAATCAGCCGTGCTTGTGAGACTGAGGTTGCATCGCTCCGACACATGACCTACAATGACACATGGTGGCCGGATATGCTGATTACAGGGTCAGATAGGATCCCCCTGTCCTCTACTCACCTGCCTTCTGCAGGGAACCAGTCGTTTCATTTCACAGTTGAGGGCATCTAGCACTCAAGGTGGCCCGGAACAGGTATCAGGTTGCTTCCCATCCTCTAATGGATTCCATTAGAAGAAAGGTGAGGTGAGAGCCTAAGAGAAAAGCATGCCTCCAGGGGAACCAGAAGAGAGAAAGTAGATGGAGGGAGAATAAAAGCATAACTAGGCATGAAAATGCTGGGAAACAAATGTGAGCATTTTGAAACAGCTAGCGATTGGTTTATAGTGACCTTAGGGAGGTAGTTAGGGTAGAAAATTAAGAATAGGTTTATAGGATTTTGTGCCTGAGATTTTGAGACCCTGCTTTTAACTGTGATGTGAATCTTAATAAAAGAACAGGGGTGCCTGGGTGGTTCAGTCATTAAGGGTCTGCCTTCTTCGGTTCAGGTCATGATCCCAGAGTCCTGGGATCTAGCCCTGCATAGGGCTCCCTCCTCAGCGGGAAGCCTGATTCTCCCTCTCCAACTCCCCCTGCTTGTGTTCTCTCTCTCTGTCTCTCTCTGTCAAATAAATGAATAAATCAAATATAAAATATGGAAAAATGAAATAAATTTAAAAAAGGAAAAACAGATAAGGTCCATGGCATTCCTGCCCTCAAGGAGTTTGCCTTTTATTTATAATTTTATTTTATTTTTATTATTTTATTTTTTAAAGATTTATTTATTTATTTTAGAGAGAAAGAGAGAGCCTGGGATAGGGGTTGGGGAAGGAGGAGCAGACTCCCCAGTGAGCACAGAGCCAGAAGCAAAGCTCAACCCCAGGACCCTGAGATCATTACTTGAGCTGAAATCAAGAGTCAGACAACTAGTGGAGCCACCAGACACCCAAGGAGCTTGCCTTTTAATTGCTGGGACAATATAAGAGATATAAAATAGTTTTTAATGTCTATGGAATAACTGAAACCAGAAAGAATCACTACTGATTAGTATAGTGTATGTCCTAGGTATGAGGTGTAATTATGACATAATTAACTCAATTTGATGTGGCTTATGGAAATTTAAAAAAAAAAAGAAGAGGTTTAAAAAAGCATGCAAGTTAAAATGAGGCAGTTATTAACTCAAGAGAAAATCTAAACATGATACAACATGTTTCTAATGAACAGTATTTACAAAGTTATGTTAGTGTATAACATCATTTTCTGTAACTAAAATCATGATATAATCATGATATTGGCTGGGAAGAGGAAAGGGGAGTGGGCATGTGTAATTGGGCTATTTCTACCCCAACAGAAAATGCACAGTTAACATAAAAAATTATTAACTCAGAAACCATAGCATAAGCATATTATTTAAAAGTAGAAAAATAAGTACAATGACATAACTAAGAGCAACTACACAGCTGAAAGTTTTCACAGTGATCGATTGCTCTGCAGAGTAGATGTAAGGTGAGGACAGAGCAGGGTACATGGGCTCTTATAATAACCCTTTTACAATAAGTTCATGTAAAAAAATATGTTCACGTACTGATAAAATGAAACAGAACACCTTAAAATAAAGACTATGGCGCTTTATTTCTCTATTTTGAATATTTCAAAAGTGACTTGCCAATTTATTCCACTCTCATTTCCTAAAGGAAGCATTTCGTCTTTAATTCACAAAAATCCTCAACAACAAAATTCAATCTGCTATCTTCACTCTTGGGTGTCGAGCTCTTGCTCTGCTGCCTTCCAGAACCCAGGAGTTTGGGCAGGTCCTGTTGTCTTCCCTCTCAGACCTTGAGGTTCATCATCGGTTAAGGGTTACTGTAACAGAGGATTAGATAAAGCTGTGCCTGGAAAGCCCTTGGAAGCTGCCCGGCACATTGTTAATTCAGTCATTTCACTCTTTATCTGTCCTTCCTAGTTTTCTGAGACTCCCATCACACACACACACACACACACACACACACACACCCCAAAACAAAACAAAACAAAAAACAGCTTTTAAGTCCATGTCCATAAATATAAAAAGCTCTTATGTGACTTCTCAGTACTGTCCACCACATTTTCATTCTTTCCTTGGTATTTATAGCACCTCTTTTATTATCTGTCTTTACCACAATCACCCTGGATGCTCCCACCTTCGTGGCTGCATCTTTCCTTTTGACCATCTCTCCTGAAAGCGCTTTCTGAGGGACTCTTCATTCTCCAGCTTCATGCCAGATGACCACAATTATTTTCGTGCTGTTAACAACCATTCATGTCTGCATTTCAGCACAGACCACTCCTCTGGCTTCTGGACCTGTAGATGGAACTTCCTGTCCAGTACCCCCTTTGGAATACTTCGGGTGTACCTCCAACTCAACCTGTCTAAAACCAAACTGACGATCTACTTCCCCTAAATGTGCTCCTCCACTGTTTCCAAATCTCATGAACAGCACTTTCACCCATCCATTCAATACATCTAGAAACTTTAGGAGTTCTCGACACCTTATGCTTTGGAAATTATATCCTGCCCAGACCCCTCAATCAGGTCCACCAACATATTAATTTTATTTCATAAATATCTTTAAAAGATGCCTCTCCTCTTTCTATTTTTAATATTTTACTTATTTGTGAGAGAGGGAGAGAGCACAAGCAGGAAGAGAGAGCACAAGCATCAGAGGGAGTAGCAGCCTCCTTGCTGAGCAGAGAGCTGGTGATACCATGTGGGATTTGATCCCAGGCTCTTAAGTTCATGACCTGCGGCGAAGGCAGACGCTTTTTCAACTGAGCCACTCAGGCACCTCTCTTTTCTTCTTGTATCACCACTACCAATATCACTCTAGTCCACGCCCCAATCACCTCACAGCTACACAGTTCCAGCTTTCTAACAATTCTGTTTGCACCATATAATCCACTTTCCAGGGGGCATCCGAAATTGTTGGCTATTGCTGTCCTTCCTCTGGCCTATCAGGAGTTTTCAATGCCTATCTTGTTGAATAAATGAATATTTCTCTGGGGTCTACTTAAGTAGTAGTGAATATCATGTTACATAATGTATATAAACCCTAAAACAAGATTTACAATGTTGCTACTATTGTCTTGAATACTTTAGTAGTAAATCCCACCAAGTGTGAAAAGCTCTACCACCTCTCGAGGGTAAACAAATTAGATTCAAATATATGGGAAGAAAAGGAGAAAGATGAGCTGCTTGAATTTGAGAGGGCCAATTCTTTCACCCTTGTATTTCTATTTGTAATAGTGTTTCTTTTTGTTTTGTTTTGTTTTGTTTTGCTTTGCTTCCCTTAGCTTTTTACCTCTCTCCTATTGGGTTTCTGAAGTATCTATTGATTTAAGACTTTATTTATTTATTTGACAGAGAGAGAAATCACAAGTAGGCAGAGAGGCAGGCAGAGAGAGAGGAGGAAGCAGACTCCCTGTTGAGCAGAGAGCCAGATTTGGGCCTCCATCCCAGGACCCCGAGATCATGACCTGAGCCGAAGGTAGAGGCTTTAACCCACTGAGCCATCCAGGCGCCCTGATTTAAGACTTTTGATGTCAAGGCAAAAATAATTTATCTTCTGTGATGAAAGAGAGACCACGTTGATTATTTTCACTGTGGAGAGAATTAGAATTCAACTGGGCATGATGAGCCAGCAAATAATCAGAACATAGAGCATGCGGAACAATTAGAACGTACAAAAAAAGGGGGGGGTAGAATGAAAGAAAGAGGAGACACACACGCCAGGGTTCAGGGACTGGCTCCAGACCATATGAGAGAAGGACAAGAAGAATCTCAGAGTCTGGCTGGATTGCAGAAGACCAGAAAGCACTACGTGGCTGAGGGGCAAAGTGTGGAGGACCCACTTGAAGGCAGAGGTTGTGGGGACTGTGAAACAATTATTCCATTATGCTCCACATGGAGCAGACCTAGCATAGTCTGCTTTTCAAGAGAACCAGGATGTGGGAGATGTGTGTGGGAGTTGGCAGGAAATCCACAAGCATGAGTAAATGCTGAGGACATTAAATCTGTATGGATTATTTCCACATGAAAATCCCGAGAAGGTTTACAAAAAGGAATACCATGTCTTTTGGAGCTAAACCTTCCTGTTTTTAGAAGAAACCTCTCTTAAAATCACTCATAACAAATCTCTACAGAAGCATTTCTTTAAAGTCCTAGCCTGGTAGATGATACGTGTTGGTGGGGCCTGTAGATTTGCTGGGGGACCTCAGTGGAATGATTGAATACCAGAGCTCTGCACTGTGTATGAAGAGTGCCTGGGATGAGGGAGTTTAACATTGCATCTATCTCTACACAGGGGTTTGGGCTGTAATGACCATTCAGAAGGTGGGATTATTATCGCTCGTTTTGCTAGTGCTATTTAAAAGATATGGCTGAGAAACTTAGTGTTTTGGTTAGTTATTCTGTGGATCTAGAAGATCTAAGAAAATATAGGTCACAGAAAAAAAATTGGGGGTCATAATCTGACTTTTGATATCTTTTTTATGTCAGCATATTATCCTGAATAGGATTGGCTAAAGGATGGAGAAGTTTTGATTTCCTTAATGTGGTTCCACAGGGACTTTTTGGACAGAGACATGGAATAACTTGAAAAGGGTTGAGAGAGGGCACAGTCTGTAATAAAGGGTGGGTGACTCCACAAGCTGAGGCTCCTCATTTTTCTTTATCTTAAATTTCAATCTTGATCATATTTTAAGTTTTTAGTCTATGACAGAATAGAATATGATCCTCCCCTTTGCCCTGTTATACAGATATCTCTAAGTCTTTTCAGGTTTATTATTCTAATAAATTTCTGACAAGTAGTCCCTCATCTGCAGGACACTGTATTGTGCGATGTGATTATTTGGACATTGAGAAAGTTGTGCTATAATGGAAGGCCATGTGCTCTGATGTGGGGGGTATGTGGCGTAGGGGCAGGAGGCAATGACCTCTCCCTGGGCCCCAAGATGCCATTGTTTGCCTTTTGGAACCTCTGTTTTCTTTCTTAATTAGAAAAAACAACAACAATAACAACAAACTAAAACCCACACCCTATCATAAAGTTCTGCTTACTAAACATGCAGCCTCAGCCTTTCTGTAGTATATATCTCTGCAATCAGAGGTTGGTAAAGGGATATGTTCATAGAGGGTCTTAACAGAGCCCTAGGGCTTGTTTGCTCCTGATGACGTTTTGCATTTTGGCTTTCATCACACCTTGTAGAGGATCTGTGTTGTTCTTTTACCTGTGAAAGGATGGGCTTTCCTGGAGATTTAGTTAGTATTTTGTGTCCTGGGTCTACTACTTGGCATAGAATGATCCTGGATTACTCATCTCTTGTAGTTTGAATGTAGTACTCATTGATTTAGGGAGTTTTAATGTCTGGAATTCAGATAGTGTTAGTTACAGACTTAATCTTTCTATGATCTCACTGACTTACTCTCAGGAGGATCATCTGCCTGTAACATCGTCATTCCACTCTTCTCCAGGACTGATTCAGCTGGATGGTCAAGAATCCTAATTCCGTCCAGAGCTCTCAGTAACTCCTCATTGGTGCTGTAGACTTGGTCAACAAGGGCAATGTATCCCTATAACAGATGCTCTTCAGTATGTATCATCAACAAAAAGAGTGTATATTTAACACAAGAGCATAGTTGGCATTAGTCAGGGCTCTCCTGGTCACAACAAAATGAACTTAATAACAGAAAAATTATCAGCTCACTTAACCAGGAAGTCTAAAAATGATGTCTTCAGGCACAGCTGGATCTAGAGTTTCAAATCTTCTCCTTCATAGTCTTCTTACCCTTCGTTCATATTTCTGTTTATCTCTTCTTCTCTGTGCACAGTGGGCTCTTTACTTTTGGTTATAGACTGCTTCTTTCAAGTGGCCAGGGAAGATGACCACTTGTAATCACAACTTCATACCATCCTAGTTTAACAACTAGTAGAAAGAAAGCAGTGTTCTTCTCTACGGCTGCTTACCAATCCTAGGCAACCTCCACTGGGAAAAATGGTACTGGGATTGACCATTACTGAAGCATAACTAATATTCCATCAGAAACATATAGAATGAAGGAAGTATTTCCCGAGGAATCAGAGGATAGGAGGCAAGAAATATGCTACGCATTAGAAATTACAGGTTATTGCAGTTTGACACATAAGTTATCTCCTATTATAACTCTTCTGAACTGAATACCAAGATAGCTCATAAGCTATCTGATGATCAACATCCAACCATGATTTGATTGGTCTGGTAATTAATTGTATATGTCAATGTTACTGGGCCATGAGGCATCTAAATATTTGGTTAAAAGTTATTACTGTGACCCAGAGGGTGATTTCTGGATGAGATTAACATTTGAATCCCTAGACTGAGTGAAGAAGATTGCCCTCTACAATATGAGTGGACCCATCCAACCTTTTGAAGGCCCTAGAACAAGAAGCAAAGTAAAGGAGAATTCATTCTTCTGCTTGACTCCTTGGCCTGGGACATTTACTTCTCCTGCCTTCGACCCTGGTTCATTGGATTTCCTGGGCGTCCAGCTTGCCCCCTTATTATCTTAGGACTTCTCAGACTCCATGAGCCATTTTTTATTATCTGTCAACCCCTTTATTTCTTTATCCATATGTTCTGCATTTTCCAGAGAATCCTGACTGATACAATTAGGGATATTTGGGTGGCAGGCAGGAGAAGGGATATCTATACTACAATATTTGGTTGCTATTTAATGACTTAGCTTCAGTCTTCTGTCACTGGGATATTTTTTCCCCACCTGATTCCAGATTGCCTTTTACAGAGCAATTATCAAAAATCAAAGTAAGAGATTTTTTGTTTTGAGTTTATGCTTTCTAAATGTATGACTTTACTTATGATACCATGCAAAAGAATGAACTCTACCAAATAGCATAAAATGTTGAAAAATTTTTATACCTCCTGTATGATGTGGTCTGATTAAAATTCACATTGCTTTTTCTAAGAACTCAAGAGAAACACAGAGGAGAAAATCTAATGCATTAAAATTCCATGAATACTGGGGATGGGTAAATCTAGCAATTTCCTTTCAACTATGTGCTGGGATTACAATATTATCATGTAAAAAAGATAATTCTGGTTTAAACTTATAACCCATGAAAATGAGTAAATAATAAACCTGGCAAATACATTTTCCAATTTCTAAAAGATGTTTAGAAATAAATCCAAAAGAGCATCAGTGGAAAAATGGAGGAAACAGGCTTACCTTGTGACAAAACAGGAGATAAATGACAATTTTTAAATGTCATTGTGGCACAAAACCGACACCTCTTTCTTGACTTTTATTAACATGCTCCTACTGAATGTACCTACATAGTTTCTTAAAAGTTTGAGATCTGAGGATTAGGTTTGATGTCATTCCTAGAATTATCCAGAAACTAGTAGAGTTGGTTAAAGTTCTTAGAATTTTTCCCCTCAGAGAGGCTAACTTTGTGTATGGGGTTTTGTTTTTGCTTTTGTTTTTTCTTTCCTAATGAGAAAAAAAAATGTTTTTTGGAGCTGTGGTCATAATATAACCATACCAGGGTGTTAAATTTCCTGTTCCAATTTTTAGAATAAATATGCAATTTAATACTTAAA
Organism: Spilogale gracilis; assembly: GCA_004023965.1. Classification (NCBI taxonomy): domain Eukaryota; kingdom Metazoa; phylum Chordata; class Mammalia; order Carnivora; family Mephitidae; genus Spilogale; species Spilogale gracilis. The sequence goes on from PITA01007416.1 coordinate 59,382, forward strand.
AATTTTAGTTCATCAGAGTAATTACAATTTACATCAGTGTACACTGTATTGCAATTCTAATTAATGGATAGAACACAAGGTAGAACAGTTGTCACCATACTAATCTTGGTGTCAGTTGAAATTAAAGAGAAAAACAAATAGGCAAATCTTGAAATGATTACAGAAATGGTATCAGTAATAGCTGTCAGGTCAAACAAGTAAGCCAATCCAACCCATAAATTGTGGGGTTATCTAAATAATTCAAACTGGCTGTATTATATAAGTAAATTATATAAATAAATTTATATAAGCCGAAAGTCACTTCCCCTTGTGCTTTGTAGAACTTCAAGTGGGCCTCTGGAGGGCACATATTCTCAGGTAGTGTTTCAGGCTCCATTACAATAGTTTTCTCAGTGTAACAAGCTAAAAGAAAAGGCATTTTGAAATGTATGCCAGCCTCCGGGATTGCTAAATTGACTGAATTTTATATATTGAAAATGGTTCTTTCCATCTCCATATGGGGAAGAAACAGGGGATGACAAAACCAAGGCAGTGAATATAAAACATTTCTCAGGAACTTTCTGGGCTGAAAGCTTCCCTGACTGAGGCTAGAAAGTGAGAGTGGCATTTCACGTGCTCAAGACCACTCCCTTCTTGACACCCTCCAGCCATAGTGGTTGGTCTTCAATCAGTTGACAGAGTTGATGCAATCTGCTCAAGATCTCTATTAGGTCAAGAATGCTATCATTCTCAAACGACAGCTCGCCCCTTCTCCCCTCTCCCACCCTCACCAAATTTCAAAGTGTTGTGTCAAAAATTAAATCATATCCTTGGATCAACATGGCATAATCAGGTAATACTTTAGAAAAAAAAGATTTATCTTATTTATTTTAGAGAGGGAAAACAGGAGAGAAAGAGAATAGGGAGAGGGTCAGAGAAAGAGAAAAATCTCAAGCGACTGCCGGCTGAGTGCAGAACCTCACGTGGGGCTCAAGGTCCTGACCCTGAGTTCATGACCAGAGGATAAATCAAGAATTGATGCTTAACCGACTGAGCCTCTCAGGCATGCTATCAGCTAATGCTTTTTAAGTAATAAGAGCACGTGTTGTGTTTTTGTTTTGAGCATCAATTTTTTTTTTTAAAGATTTTATTTATTTGACAGAGAGAAACACAGCCAGAGAGGGAACACAAGCAGGGGGAGTGAGAGAGGGAGAAGCAGGCTTCCCGCCGAGCAGGGAGCCCGATGTGGGGCTCGATCCTGGGTCTCCAGGATCATGGCCTGAGCCAAAGGCAGTCGCCCAACCAACTGAGCCACCCAGGCGCCCCTTGAGCATCAATTTTATAAGAACTTTGGAAAAACAGTTATATAAGTAAATAATACGAAACATAATGCACTTTGCGAAGTTTTGACGTTAAACCCGAGACTGTGAAGACAGTTTCCTTTGTAGCTGTATGGCAGACCTCCATCCCCTCTGGAGTTCACCTTAACTCTCTGTCCATAAGGGATGCATGGAGAAGAACTGGAATAAACCTAAGTATCCCTCTGGCTCTACTTTCACAGAGAGTTCCATGCTTTTGCCTCTAAATCTCATAGCAAAGTGGTGCATTTCATATTTGAAAGAGCCACCGGAAGCCTACATTTCCATGCTTTTATTTACATAAGGCATTATCAGGACTCACTTTTTCCTATCTGGCCAATTTCAAATTCTCCTGTCTGATTTCTCTCACATCTATACTAAGATATGAGAAAAGCTAAGTAGCTTTGAACAAAAACTTGGGATCTGCATTATGCTTTAGTAGTTTTGTTTTAAAATAATTTTAGATTTACAGAAGAGATGCAAAAATAGAGTTCCCATATACTCTATCATCCAGTTTTCCCTAATGTTAACATTTCATTTAATCTTCGTACATTTACCAAACCTAAAATATTAACATTGATACAATACAATTAATTGAACTACCGACTTTATTCAGATTTCCCTAGTTATTCCACTAGCAAACTTTTTGTTCCAGTATCTAAATGCACTTAGGTGCTGATTTTTGCTTTTCCCTTTCTACTTTTAAATAACACAATAGATACAGTGTTACTATTTTTAAAAGCATTGATCTTTCACAATTATCAAAGGCTACTAATAGCTCCATATTATTTTTTAAATAATGTTAAATTCTTACATTATATAGGCTGAACTGCTTTAAATTGGTAAGAAATGTGTGTGAAATTTTAAAACTTGAGTATAACAGGAAGATATGTTAAAAAAAAAACTACAATCATTTCAAGACAGCACATAATCTCTTTCCTTCTAGCAAAATCCTTTTTACCTAGGAAATAATTTTCTGATAGGCTAGATTTAATTTACTGCAGAAAAGCTCTGAATAATTTTTGCTAGGGATTTTCCAGCCCACTTATGGCTTGAACTAGCACTCTCTTATGACATAGATATATTTTGAGGTGCTTAGAGGCAAGAACCTGTTCTTGCTTGTTCTTGTATCTTTAACATTGCCTTAAATTTGATAAATATTTGTTGAATTAATGAACATATGAAATTTCCTAGGATCTTCAGGCTGGAGTAAATTTGAAAACTTGACACTTTCAGATTAATTAGACTCCAGAGCCTTCACCTCTGACTGCCTTTGGAATGTTTTGGTGTAGATGGTGTCAAAGGGGTTGATAGGTGATATGTTATAGACAGCTTCATGGAAATGTCATGAACCCTTGTAGAATACTTACTGCCAGAAAACTTGCCAAGTTTTAAATGTCTGTTTTTTTTTCTGAAAGAACTATTAAGAGGCCTGTTCTTCTCATGCATGTGCAATCAAAATATTATCAAGAAATGTGGTCATAGCACAATGACAAATGTCAAATGAAGTACTGGTCATATGCTGCTTAGGTATAAGCAATTTCCTAGTACTAAAGGTATCATTCAAAAAGCAATCATTCTAGGGCTTTCTATACTAATGCGTGCAGGACACTAGGATAGAAATGTGTCCAGTGATCACTTTATTGATCTCAATGTGCCTGGATTTTCTGTCATATTCCTCTCTCAGTTCTGGAACTTTTATTGATAGATTACTGCAAATATCTCTTGATGCTACATACAATTAGTTTTTTATGTATTTTTAAAATATTTTTGTTAATAATTTACAGTATTAAAAGAATTTAGGTAAATGTGCCTTCATATAACTGTAAACAAAGAATCCCTGCCAAAGCCAGAAAATGTAATAGCTTTTTTGGTTCTTTTTAAGCCCAAGAGATTGAAAGTCTAAATAGGTTGTCAAGGCTAATTACAGAATTTAAATCTTGTGGGTGATAGTTTCTTAGAAGTCTAGTCTATATTTTATCCAGGCAGAATGTCAACTGTGTCATAGTGTGACCTGGGCCTCATATGTCCTATATCACTCAAAGCACTGAGAAAAGAGTTTGGGGAGAGAGTCCTGAGTCCATATTGTTCCTTGAAAAAGATTGTGGCCTTGGCCATGACCCTGTAACTCTGGACTATGCAAGTAGCCAGCCACATTATTTCTACCTGGTTAATCGATACTCCTGGGAAAGATTTTGACTGGAACTGCTCAGTAAGAGGTGAGTATGCCAGTATACACTTAATAGGATCTTAATAAACATTGTTGATTTGACAGGGCTTATGTGATATGAACTGAAGAATTGGTCCTAGTTTTGAGGGGTAGTAGCCTGCTCTGGTAAAGCACCGGACAGTAAACATGTTCAGCATTGCAAGTCTCTCAAACTACTTAACTCTGTTCTTGTAACTTGAAAGACATAAATACTTTATAAACAAATGGATGTAATTGTGTTCCAATAAAACTTTATTTATAAAAACAGGTAAAGAGGACTGCATCTGGCTCTTAGGCCATAGTATGCCAACTTGGTTTAAAATCACAGAATGTTGAGTCTTTCATAAGGCAAATCCACATTTGGAACAAACTTAAGTGGATTTAGACTCCTTAAAAGAACATCTATGCTAATCAGAACTTGCCACTTTTTTCTCACGAACTGCCTCCTAGATCGTATTGCCTCAGAATGAGATTCAGGTGAGATATTTATTTCTAGGTGACTCCTAACATACAACCAGCATATTGAATATGAAGGAAGAGTTGATTTTGACTTATGACCTGAGTATCTCTGTACCAATCATTTTAATTATAGGGAGATGATTTATGATAATGACCAGCTCCAAAATTATTTCATTTGATTCACATGGACACAGTGTGAAAATGCAAGCTCAATTTAGGGAGAAATATTTGCAGAATAGGTTTCTACTCTACCAAATTTTTGGTGAATGTTAGGTTAATCAGACACTGATTAGGTCTCACTTTGCACTTGACTGGTAAAAATGTTTCTCTCCTGTCTTAGGGAAATAGGCTTTAGTTTCTCTTAGGAAGCAGAATAGAGTGAATCTGTTGCACTGTCTTTGCTTACTTGCATTTCATTCTTCCCTTGCTTCAACACTTATGTACCTATTGTGTGAAGAAGAGGAAGGAAAGACTAAGAAGCACATGTAAATTAACCACTTTAAGTCAAGTAATTACAAATCCTAATTATATATTTAATATAGTCACAAAAAATTCTGTTCTTTGTTTTCAGGTACTGTGAAATGCTTGTGCTGGGTAGAATTGAGAGTTCCTTACAAACATTCCAGTGCTTTTCAGGCAGCTGTTATTAGCAGGCAATTACTTGGTGGTTTCTATTAATCAGCCTGGTCAGGTTTAACTTGAAGTCACTTGCTCTTGTGCTTAAGCTCATAACAGCCAGCATTTGGTATCAACTGCTGAAATGTCTTTTTTTCTCCCCTCTGGCAGCAATTGAAATTAATTTGGTTTTCTTCCTGCTGTGTTTATCCTTGTGGAACATTATTTCTTCTTAGTTCCTGACATATTGGTTGCTTGATGCATAACTTGTGTTCAAAGTTGTCCTCCAGCAGGGCAGCCAACCTAATCCCCAATGAAGAGACTGGCCCAGCTGGTAACCCAGCATGAAACAGCAGCAGCCACTGAACCCTAACCCAGGTCTGCTGGTCCTCTGCCCTCTTTGCGGTACTCTACCTGCCTATTTTGGGGATGTGACTCTCAAAGGGGCTTTGTTAAAACTGTAATTTATGTTAACCAGACTATACACTTTGGTAGAAGAAAGGGAGGCTCTGAGATTAGAAAGACCTGGCGTTGCGTTTTTAAAATTAACTCCACCCCTTACTTGTATGACCTGGGGCATGAAGTCATGAAGTCACTGAGGTACGCAGAGATTAATCTATGACAAGAAACTGACCTCATAAATGGTTGTGGCTCTTACAAGAATAGCCCCGTATGTGCACCAGCGAACCCACGCTCGCACGCCCACGAACCCACGCACGCGCGCCAGCGTACCTGCGTCTTCCTTCCTCCCTGGTCGGTGCTTCGCAATTTTTTAGTTTGAAGGGAATGTGTTTCCTGTAGCGTCAACCCAAACGAATGCTTGTGACTTTTGGGAAGGATGTGCCACTAAAGGTACTCTGATTCAAATAATTTGGGCTTAGTGAAAGGGCAACCTTCTCGGGGCCCCGTGGGCGTGTCACTGGCAATGATTTATGCGTTGTGACAAGTGTTCATATTTAGAACCACAGCTTGCTGAGGCCAGTGTAAATTTCTGAGGCTTTGTGTAACGGGCTGTGTGTAATACTAAAAAACACGAAAACTTCTTTTCTAAAAACATGTTCCTTGTGGACCCCTGAGGCTGTAGTGCTGATGAGCTTATTTTTTAATGATGAACTGCAAGCACCCAATTATAGAGGCTCAGTCAGATCACTAGCTTTCAGGCCTGGACACAACAGAGGAGGTTTTAAGGGGCTCAAACGAGAGAAACCATAATGAGAGACACACTGAACTTGCTTTTATTCTTAGCAATTTATTTGCCCTCTCTAGGCTCAGAGCTATTCCACTGGGACTGAACTCCTTTTCCAACCAACAGTGTTTCTCACTAGCAGTGCTCTGTGAAGGACTCTGAAACGCAGACTTTAGTCTCAGTGAGCACAAAGTGCTTGACAGTGCTACCTCTTCTATCGCAGAAGACAGCGCCACACCTAGAACAGTTCTAATTCAGGAGCCTCATCCTTGGCACGTTAACAAAGAAAATGAGACTGTGAAAGTGATACTTTTTAGATGGTACTCTTGCCCATGAGTTGCAGCCCAGGGACTGCCATATGTGCATCTTTTAAGATTAGTTTGTGGGTGATGGAGTTGCTAGCAGCTGATAGGGCAAAACATCAGAGTAAAAGTTCTTAGACCTCAAAGCTACCTTGATGAGCAGATATATTCTAAAATTTCAGAACCAAGTCTATTCCGGTTTAGTGCAGTTAAGATTAGGACTTTATCTCTTTAATATTTTAGCCAGATCTGAGACTCAGCAGGAATTCTGATTACATGTAGCCCTTCCTTGTCTTCCTCTAATTGTGCTTCCCCTCCTGGTGTCCTGATTATTTATATATTCCACTTTATGCACATTGACGGTGTATTTTTCTGTTTTTTTTTTTTAACATTAGAGATAAAGATATATTTGCTTACCTCTTGAATCTCAAAGCAGAAAAAATACCGTTGATCATTGAACAATGCAAGGGTTAGGGGCACTGACCCCGACACAATAGAAGATTTGTGTATAACTTAACTACTCATAGCCTATTGTTCAGCTGGAAGCCTTACTGATAATAGTTAATTAACACATATTTTGTAAATTATATGTGTTACATATTATATTCTTAAAGTAAGCTAGAGAAAAGAAAATGTTACTAAGAAAATCATAAGAAGAGAAAATACATTTACAACATTATACTGTGTTTATTGAAAGAAATCTGCAGATAGGTGGACCAGTGTAGTTCAAACCATGTTGTTAAAGGGTCAACTCTATCTGTTCTGTGAATTCATCTTACTTTCCTGGTAACCTACTCAGTACAGGTGTGTTTACCGTGCACTAACACCAGTCAAACCCTTTATCAGGTGCTAGGATTCAATGGTAAATAAAACAGGCACAGGTTTTTATAGCTATAACTAAATGATTAGATGACTAAGTAATTGTAAACTGTGATCAGCTGCACAGATAAAAAGTTGAGGCTATCCCAAGAACTTGTAGCTGGGATGTTGATGAAGGGTAATACATCAGAGAACCTCTCCTGAGGAAGTATGCTTTGAACCCAGACTGAATAATGAATAAATGAAAGCAAGAGGAAGATCATTTGGGGCTATAGGAATAGCATAAGCAAAGATCCTGATCCAAAAGGAACTTGGTGTATTGGAAAAAACTGAAAGCAAGTGAGTGTGGCCAGAGACCGGAAAACCAGAGAAAAATGAAAGATGAAAGTAACCCCATCATCAACTAGGACCACATCAAGTAGGACCAAAGATGTTGGTGTTTTTATTTTATTTTATTTATTTATGAGCGAGAGAGTGAGTGAACACGGGGAGTGACAGAGGGAGAAGCAAGTTCCCCGCTGAGTCTGGACCCTGAGACCCAATAATCTTGAGATCATGAGCCTGAGCCAAAGTCAGAAGCTTAACTGACTGAGCTACCCTGACACTCCTACACATTAAAAAAAAAAATTTATGGGGCGCCTGGGTGGCTCAGTTGGTTAAGTGACTGCCTTCGGCTCAGGTCATGATCCTGGAGATCCTGGATCGAGTCCCACATTGGGCTCACTGGTCGGCAAGAAGCCTGCTTCTCCCTCTCTCACTCCCCCTGCTTGTGCTCCCTCTCTAGCTGTGTTTCTCTCTGTCAAATAAATAAAATCTTTAAAAAAAAAAAACTTAATTAACATATGATGTATTATTTGCTTCAGGGGTACAGGTCTGTGAATCATCAGTCTTACGCAATTCACAGCACTTACCATAGACATACCCTCCCAGCGTCCATCACCCAGCCACCGGATCCCTTCCACCCCCTTGCTCCCCTTCAACTACCCTCAGTTTCTTTCCTTAGATTAAGAATCTCTTAGGGTTCGTCTCCCTCCCTGGTCCCATCTTGTTTCATTTTTTTCCCTCTCTCTTCTCCCCATGACCCCCTCACCCTGCCTCTCAAATTCCACATATCAGTGAGATCATATGATAGTTGTCTTTCTCTGATTGACTTATTTTGCTTAGCATAATACCCTCTAGTTCCATCCACATTGTTGCAAATGGCAAGATTTTGGGGTTTTGATGGCTACATAGTATTCCATCTTCTTTATCCATTCATCTGATGATGGACACCTAGGTTCTTTCCATAGTTTGGCTATTGTGGACATTGCTGCTATAAACATTAGGGTGCATGTGCCCCTTCTGATCACTACATTTCTATCTTTTTTTTTAAAGATTTTATTTGTTTCTTTGATAGAAACACAGAGAGGGAACATAAGCAGGGGGAGTGAGGGAGGGAGAAGCAGGTTTCTCGCTGAGCAGGGAGCCTGATGTGGGCTTGATCCTAGGACCCTGGGATCATGATCTGAGCTGAAGGCAGACGCTTAATGACTGAGCCACCCATGCTCCCCACTACATTTGTATCTGTAGGGTAAATACCCAGCAGTGTGATTGCTGGGTGGTGGGATAGCTCTATTTTCAACTCTTTGAGGAATCTCTGTACTGTTTCCCAGAGTGGCTGCACCAGCTTGCATTCCCATCAACAATATAGGAGGGTTCCTCTTTTCTGCATCCTCACCAACATCTGTCATTTCCTGACCTGTTAATTTTAGCATTCTGACTGGTGTGAGATAGTATTTCACTGTGGTTTTGATTTATATTTCTCTGATGCCTAGTGATGTTGAGCACTTTTTTATGTGCCTGTTGGCCATTTGGAGGTCTTCTTTGGAGAAATGTCTGTTCATGTCTTCTGCCCATTTCTTGATAGGATTATTTGTTCGTAGGGTATTGAGTTTGATAAGTTCTTTATAGATTTTGGATACTAGCCCTTTATCTAATAATTCATTTGCAAATATCTTCTCTCATTCTTTTGTTGTCTTTTGGTTTTGTTGACTGTTGCCTTTGCTGTGTAAAAACTTGATCTTGATGAAGTCCCAGTAGTTCATTTTTGCCCTTGCTTCCCTTGCCTTTGGTGATATTTCTATAAGAAGTTGCCGAGGCTGCAGTCAAAGAGGTTGCTGCCTGTGTTCTCCTCAAGGATTTTGATGGATTCCTGTCTCACATTGAGGATTTGCATTCATTTTGAGTCTATTTTTGTGTTTGGTGAAAGGAAATGGTCCAGTTTCATTCTTCTGTATGTGACTGTCCAATTTTCCCAACACCATTTGTTGAAGAGACTGTCTTTTTTCCATTGGACATTCTTTCCTGCTTTGTTGAAGATGAGTTGGCCATAGAGTTGAGGGTCCATTTCTGGGCTCTCTATTCTGTTCCATTGCTCTATGTGTCTGTTTTTGTGCCAGTACCATATTGTCTTGATGATTACAGCTTTGTAATAAAGCTTGAAGTCTGGAATTGTGATGCCACCAACTTTGGTTTTCTTTTTCAACGTTCCTCTGGCTATTTGGGGTCTTTTCTGGTTCCATACAAATTTTGGGATTATTTGTTCCAGCTCTGTGAAAAATGTCAATGGTAATTTGATAAAGATTGCATTGAATGTATAGATTGCTCTAGGTAACATAGATATTTTACCAATATTTGTTTTTCCGATCCGTGAGCATGGATTTTTCCACTTCTTTTTCTTTTCTTTTTTTTTAAAGATTGTATTTATTTATTTGACAGGGAGAGATCACAAGTAGGCAGAGAGGCAGGTGGGAGGGGCAGGCTTCCTGCTGAGCAAAGAGCCTGATGTGGACCTCGATCCCAGGACCCTGAGATCATGACCTTAGCTGAAGGCAGAGGCTTTAACCCACTGAGCCACCCAGGCGCCCTCCACTTCTTTATGTCTTCCTCAGTTTCTTTCATGAGTGTTCTATTGTTTTCCCAATACATACCTTTGCCTCTTTGTTTAGGTTTATTCCTAGGTATCTTATGGTTTTGGGTGCAATTGTAAATAGAACTGACTCCTTAATTTTTCTTTCTTTTGTCTCATTGTTAGTATATAGAAATGCAACTGATTTCTGTGCATTGATTTTATGTCCTGCCACTTTGCTGAATCCTTTATGAGTTATAGCAATTTTGGGGCAGAATCTTTTGGGTTTTCCACATAAAGCATCATGTTATCTGCAAAGAGTGAGAGTTTGACTTCTTATTTGCTAATTCGGATGCCTTTTATTTCTTTTTGTTGTCTGATTGCTGAGGCTAGGACTTCTAGTACTATGTAGAATAGCAGTGGTGATAGTGGATGGCCCTGTCGTGTTCCTAACCATAGGGGAAAAGCTCTTGGTTTTTCCCCATTGAGAATAATATTTGTTGTGGGCTTTTCTTAGATGACTTTTATGATATTGAGGTATGTTCCCTCTGTCCCTACATTGTGATGAGTTTTGATCAAGAAAGGATGCTATACTTTGTCAAATGCTTTTTCAGCATCTGTTGAGAGTATCATATGGTTCTTGTTCTTTCATTAATGTACTGTATCATATTGATGGATTGTGGATGTTGAACCAAACTTGCAGCCCAGGAATAAATCCCACTTGGTTATGGTGAAAAATCCTTTTAATGTACTGTTGGATCCTATTGGCTAGTATTTTGATGAGAATTTTTGTAACCATGTTCATCAAGGATATTGTCCTGTAATTGTCCTTCTTTTTTTTTTTTTTTTTTTTAAAGATTTTATTTATTTGACAGAGAGAAACACAGCCAGAGAGGGAACACAAGCAGGGGGAGTGAGAGAGGGAGAAGCAGGCTTCCTGCCGAGGAGGGAGCCCGATGTGGGACTCGATCCCGGGTCTCCGGGATCATGACCTGAGCCGAAGGCAGTTGCTTAACCAACTGAGCCACCCAGGTGCCCCTGTAATTGTCCTTCTTGATAGGGTCTTTGGTTTTGGGATCAAGGTAATGCTGGCCTCATAAAATGAGTTTGGAAGTTTTCCTTCCATTTCTATTTCCTGAAACAGTTTCAGGAAAATAGGTATTAATTAAATGTTTGGTAGAATTCCTCTGGGAAGCCATCTGGCCCTGGGCTCTTGTGTGTTGGGAGATGTTTGATGACTGCTTCAATTTCCTTACTGGTTATGGGTCTATTCAGGTTTTCTATTTCTTCCTGGTTCAGTTTTGGTTGTTTATATGTCTCTAGGAATGCATCCATTTCTTCCAGATTATCAAATTTGTTGGTATATTGTTGCTCATAATAGGTTCTTATAATTGTTTGTATTTCTTTGGTGTTGGTTGTGATCTCCTCTTTCATTCCTAATTTTATTTATTTGGGTCCTTTCTATTTTCTTTTTGATGAGCCTGGCCAGGAGTTTTTCAATCTTGCTAATTCTTTCAAAGAACCAGCTTCTAGTTTCGTTGATTTATTCTACTGTTCTTTTGGTTTCTATTTCATTCATTTCTTTTTTTTTTAAGCTTTTATTTATTTATTTGACAGAGAGAGATCATAAGTAGGCAGAGAGAGAGGAGGAAGCAGGCTTCCTGCCGAGCAGAGATCCCAATGTGGGCCTCGATCCCAGGACCCTGAGATCATGATCTGAGCTGAAAGCAGAGGCTTTAACCCACTGAGCCACTCAGGTGCCCTCTATTTCATTGATTTCTACTCTGATCTTTATTATTTCTCTTCTGCTGGGTTTAAGCTTTCTTTGCTATTCTTTCTCCAGCTCTTTTAGGTGTAGGGTTAGGTTGTATACTTGAGACCTTGTTTCTTGAGAACGACTTTTATTGCTTTGTACTTTCTGGACTGCTTTTGCTGTGTCCCAAAGATTTTGAACAGTTGTGTTTTCATTTTCATTTGTTTCCATGAACTTTTTTTTGATTATTCTTTAATTTCCTGTTTGACCCATTCATTCTTTAATAGGATGCTCTTAGCCTTCATATATTTGAGTTCTTTCCAACTTTCCTCTTGTGGTTGAGTTCTAGTTTAAAAGCATTGTGACCTGAAAATATGCAGGGAATGATCCCAGTCTTTTGGTACTGGTTGAGACATGATTTGTGACCCAGGATGTGATCTATTCTGGAGAATGTTCCATGTGCACTAGAGAAGAATGTGTATTCTGTCACTTTGGGGTGGAATGTTCTGAATATATCTGTAATGCCCATCTGGTCCAGTGTGTCATTGAAAATCTTTATTTCCTTGTTGATCTTTTGCTTAGATGATCTGTTACTTGTAGTGAATGGGGTGTTAAAGTCTCCTACTATTATTGTATTACTGTCAATATGTTTTTTTGACTTTGTTATTAATTGATTTATATAATTGACTGCTCCCATATTAGGGACATAGATATTTACAATTGTTAGATATTCTTGTTGGACAGACTCTTTAAGTATGATGTAGTGTCCTTATCTCTTATTATAGTCTTTGGCTTAAAATATAATTTGTCTGATATAAGGATTGCTACCCCAACTTTCTTTTGATGTTCATTAGTTTGGTATATTGTTTTCCATCCCCTCACTTTAAATCTGGAGGTGTCTTTGGGTCTAAAATGAGTTTCTTGGCAACAGCATTTCGATGGGTGTTGTATTTATCTATTCGGATATGCTTTGCCTTTTGATTGGGACATTTATCCTGTTTATATTCAGGGTAACTATTGAAAAATATGAATTTAGTGCCATTGTTTTGCCTGTAAGGTGACTGTTAGTGTATATTGTCTCTATTCCTTTCTAGTCAATTACTTTTAGGCTCTCATTTTGCTTAGAGGACCCTTTTCAATATTTCCTGTAGGGTTGGTTTGGTGTTTGCACATTCTTTTAGTTTTATTTGTCCTGGAAGATTTTTAGCACTCCTTCTATTTTCAATGACAGCCTAGCTGGATATAGTATTCTTGGCTGCATACTGTTCTCATTTAATGTTCTGATTATATCATGCCAGTTCTTTCTGGCCTTCCAGGTCTCTGTGGATAGGTCTGCTGCCAATCTAATATTTCCACCATTGTATGTTACAGACCTCTTCTCCCGAGCTGCTTTCAAGATTTTCTCTTTGTCACTGAGACTTGTAAGGTTTACTATTAGATGATGGGGTGTGGACCTGTTTTTATCGATTTTGAGACAAATTCTCTGTGCCTCCTGGATTTTGATGCTTGTTCCCTTCACCAAACTAGGGAAATTCTCTAGTATAATTTATATCCCTTATCTCTTGAATTCTCCCTCGTGGCCCAGTAGTTATCTCTTTTTCTCAGCTTCTTCATTCTCTATAATTTGGTCTTCTATATCACTAATTCTCTTTTCTGCCTCATTTATCCTAGCAGTAAGAGCCTCCATTATTTATTGCACCTCATTAATATCTTTTTGATTTCAACTTGTTAGATCTTAGTTCTTTTATTTCTCCAGAGAGGGATTCTCTAGTATCTTCCATGCTTTTTTAAAGCCTAGCTAGCACTTTGATAATCATCATTCTGAACTTTAGTTCTGACATCTTACTAGTGTCTGTATTGATTAGGTCCCTAGCCATCCTGTCTGCCTCTTGTTCTTTTTTTTGAGGTGAGTTTTTCTGCCTTGTCATTTCATCCAGATAAGAAGAGATGAATGAGAGAACAAAATACTAAAATGGTAGCGGTGACCCCAGAAAAATATACACTAACCAAATTGGAAGAGACCCGAAACTGGGGGGAGAAGAAAGGAGGAATTAAAAAAAGAAAGTACACACACACACACACACACATATTTTATATATATATTAGACTGGTGAATAGAACAGACCCACACACTTGATTTTGGGTGTATTTTTGTCTGTTAGATGGAACTGTCTCCTAAAATTTTAAAGAAAGAAAAACCCATCAAAATACACACACACACACACACACACACACACAAATAAGGGTAAACACAATGAAGGGAGGGAATATGACTGTATAGATGAAAATTAAAAAAGATTCTAAAAAGGGAATTGATAAGTTGGTTGAAAAAAGAAAAAAAAAGGAAAGAATGTGATCAGACTGGAGACTAGTGCAAGGCCATGCGTTAGATTTAGGGTATATTTTGATGTATTAGAAGAAACTGTATCCCAAAATTTTAAAGAAAGAAAAACTTGTATGTATAGATAAAATAAGGTTAAATATAATGAAGGGATAGAATATGACTATAACAATGAAAATTTTAAAAGAGTTTTTTTAAAAGGCACTGATAAGATAAAAAGGTTAAAACAAGAAAGAGGAAAAAATTTTTAAATAGAATAAGAAAAAAAATAAAATTAAAAAAATTTAATTTTGAAAGACTTAAGAATCATAGGGAAAAAAGCCACGAATTCTATGTGTTGCATTCCCCTAGCTCTGGAGTTCCACAGCTCTCACGGATCAGTGAACTTGGTCTTGGCTGGAGGTTCTTGCTGATCTTCAGGGGCCTGTTGTATTGATTCTTAAGTGTCTTTGCCTGAGGCGGAATTGCACCACCTTTGCCAGTGGCCAGGCTAAATGATCTGCTCAGGTTCTCTCTGATGGCTTTTGTTCCCTGAACGCTTTCTGTACAGGTCTGGAGGAGGAGAATGAAACTGGCAGCCTCTCCGACCTGTAGGAGCCCAGAACTCAGGCCCCACTCCTCAATGCGCCATCAGAGAAAAAGCAGACAGTCATGCCTCTCCCTTGTCTCCGGTCACACTCGGTGTTCACCCAGTCTGTGGACGAGTGTTTCTATCTCTGGTGCACGGCCCTGTTTGGAGTCTCCAAACCCAGCAGATTCCTGTAGTGCGCTCCCACACGCTCCTTCTGGATGAGGAAGAAGGGGTCTCCCCAAATCTGCCACTTGTAGTGTCCCTGCTTGAAGAGCAGTGGCCTGACTGTGCCTCAGATCACAGTTTAAGGTAGCCCCAAGCTGAGAGCCCACGCCTCGGCTTTGTCTCTGCAGCTGGCTTCCCACTCTGATACCAGCCTGGGAGGTCTGCCACACCCAGAGACTCCTGGTCCTTTTGTTACCCCATGGGTCCTGAGACCACACTCTCTATCTCTCTATGTGGGTGTTTCCTCCCCCCCCCAACTTAGCCTCTGGCGCTATGCTTCTCAGTGGAGCAGACTTCTAAAAGTTCTGATTTTGTGTTCCACTACTCTACCCCTTGCTGGGATCCAGCGCCTTCCCCCCAACCCCACCGTGGTCTATCTTACAGTATATTGCCTTAGATTCACTTCTCCACATGTCATATCTTCCAGAAAGTGGTTGCTTTTCTCTTCCTAGAATTGCTGCTCTTCTTCACTTTGATCTCTTGTTGAGTTTATAGGTATTCAGAATGTTTTGATAACTGTCTAGTCTAGCTGGGACTCAATGAAAGTTAGGTCTCCTACTTCTCTGCCATTTTGCTTCTCTATCAAGATGTTGGGTTTTATCTTCATATCAATGAGATACCATTGAAAGGTTAGTAAGAATAGAGGTGTACACAAATTTGCTTATAAAAGATTGTGACTACAGTATAAACACCATAGGGGGACCTGGGTGGCTAGTCGCTAAGTGTCTGCCTTTGTCTCAGGTCATGATCCCAGAGTCCTGGTATTGAGCCCTGAATCAGGCTCCCTGCTCAGTGGAGGGCTGCTGCTTCTCTCCCACTCCCCCTGTTTGTGTTCCTTCTCTTTCTGTGTCTTTCTCTGTCAAATAAATAAATAAAATCTTTAAAAATATACATATACAAAAAACTCCATTAAGGATGGAAGGGTTTTAAGGTATGTCCATAAATTCTTTGATATTCCTTGCTTCAGGAAATGGAGTTTAATTTCCTTTCCTTTAGTGTGGGAAGAGCGTAGTGACTCACTCCTTTTAAATAGTACATGATAGATGTGATGGTATACAACTTCTAAGGTTGGGTCAAAAAAGACAATATGACCTCTGTCACCTCCTCTTTAATCATTTGCTCCAGAGGAAGCCAGCTGCCATGTTTTGAAGAACTAAGACCTGGTAAGAAACTGGGTCCTCCTGTCAAGAGTGGTGTCAGGGAGCCAAATTGGGAGCACATCCCCCAGCCCCACTCAAGCCTTCAGATGATTTTAGCCGCCCCACATCCTGACAACGCAAAGCCAGATTAAGCCAGTTTAATGGCTCCCAGAAATTGAGATAGTATTTGTCATTTTAAGGATCCAAAAGGTGGGATGATTTGTTCTGCAGCCATATATAGCTAATATAGTAGGTAAACACAGAAAGAGTAGTAGGAAGTTTTTATAGTTGTCAAGGCAGATGATGATGATGGTGTCTTGACTAAAGTGGTTTCTGTTTAGTGCCAGCTTCACTTCCTTCTCCCAGGAATATACCATGGAGATTAAAACAATGATCAATAGACAACTGTAGGTGTGGCTTTGAATCTAGGTTTTATTTCTTAATTACAGTTGATCTTGCTAAGCTTTAATATGCCAAAGATATTTTTATTCATGTGATGGAGCTAATAATATTACTTCCACTTTAGTTTACATGTAGATCCATAGTAAGGTCCATAATGGAGGTTTTGAAACATGGTAACTGCTCAGACACTATTAGTTGCTAGTTTGTTGTTGTTGTTTATTACATAGATGGTAATTTCTTTCTGCCAGTCTTGTTCTTTACTGTAAGACGAATCCCCATTAAACGCTGCCATGTCACTTGCCTTATCAGGTTGCATTCAGAAATTCCCATTCCTCTCAAAATAAACTTTCAGTTCTTTGGCTGTGCATTAATAGTCCTCTAATCTCTAACTTGAAGGACCATCTTGCTACCTGTGAACTTCTCCATGCAAATTCATCATCTATTCAATTAGTGTTCTTTATGTATTTATTTATCTACCTATCTATTTATTTATTTATTTATTGGTGGCTTGTGATACTTGGTTGAGTCATTTAATTTCACTTACCCTCAGTTTTCTTATCTGAATGTTATGCATAATAATGGCTACCTGCCCTTCTCTGTTTAAGGAAAGCATAATAAAAAGTTGTTACATTGTGACATCATTTGCAAACTCATTCTGCTTACAAGAAACTCTTGCATGCATGTTATACTTCCTGCAGGCACGTATGGAAAAAGGAAAGGGCCACTAAAGGGCCTCTCTTTCTGGATCTTTCACCAGCCATGAGGAGACACTGAAGACCTCAAGTCTGAGTGGTATTAACTCATTTTCAGGACTTCAGACCTATTGGTCTCACCTCTTATTTCCCAGCACAAATTTGTGATGTGATTAATTATTGCTGCCTGCCTGCTCAGTCATGTTTTATTGCCTAATTAACCTCAGGCAGTCTCTTGCCATTCACAGGACAATCCAAAGCAGCTGCTTCTCTACACTTAGACACAGAGATGATGAAGAGGAAGATTTCCTTCAGTAGCGCCTCTGCTGATGGCTGCCGAGATGACCTCAAGTCCCCAAACTGGTCTGGACCTCGCTGGCCAAAGGAGCCTGAGAAATGGGTATGTTGGACCCACATTGAATTCATCCTAAATTCATCTGCAATTTTAAGTAGTGTGTTTTTAATGTAATTTCCAGTTTATAGATTCTCTCCCCACCCGTACTTGGCTCAAAATTATGTGAGCATGATTTTTCCACTGTCCCTTCGCGTTACCTACAGATAACAATAGGAGTTTTTACTTCTGGTGGGATGCCCTCTAGGGTCAGGAAGCAGTGCTTGAAACATTACTTACAGGTCTTTACCCCTCTTGAAGTCTCCTTTAAAAGAGAGAGAAACTCCAAACAGAGATGTTCTTTAATTTGCTGAGAGCCCAACCCAAAGTGTGTTAAACTTTAAATTTTTTCTTGTTTGAGTTAACAACAAAATGCAATCATTTTAGTTAAGCTAAAGTGTGGCAATGACTGCAATGGGATGTACGATAAGGATTTTGGGAGGGAAATCTTTGAGACTTTTTTATGTTCCTGTTTCCAAAAGGCAATCTAAGCTTCTCAGCATAATTTTGGATATGGAATATAATTACCAGTAGCAAGTGAATGATTTTGTTGCTCTATTGCATTAACTATAATCTTCTCACATCTAACCAAATCTGAGTGTCAGAAATTCTTTATATAGTATGATTTTGTGATAGAGTTGATATTTTGATGGCCTATGAAGAGAAGACTTATTGATCTGTATAATTGAGATGTAGCCTGAGTTCCAGCATTTAAAAAATGTAAACTTTATATTTAAACAGATAAATAGGAAAGTACAAAATCCTAAGTATATATTTCATCAAATTTTACTAAAATAAATATACCCACATGCAACTTTTATTTTTAATTGGTTATATCTTTGTGAATCATCAAAAACCCCAATAATTTTAGCTTTCCCTTAAAAAAGGATAATGTGAAGAATGCTAATTGTGCTATTATATATTGATTTTCTTCTTAGTCAGATATTTAATTCAGCTGCTTATACATTAGGATCCCTTAATATTAGTATGTTATATTCTAGACATCATTATTACCTATTCAGATGCTATATTTTATTGTGTACATATGCATATTTGTGTGAGTGTGTGTACATGCATGCACACATGTGCATTGGATGTGGGGATGGGACTGATTAGCCAAGTATGAAGTGAAATAACTTTAGGTATTTGTGCTAAAAAAAAAAGCAAGCCATTATGCTTAGTCCTTCACACAATATCTAAAATAATGAATTCACCTCAGAATATGTGTCTTGAATATACACATTCAAGTTTTGGTTGTGAAAAGTTACAGCTGAAAGGGACCTCAGGGACCTCATTTGCATGTGAAGAAAACCAAGCCTTTATCTTTGAGTGAGTGACCCAAGGCCACATACTGATTAGTGGTTCACATATTTGGTTGGTGTTTACTGCCCATTTGATTCAACCCAAGTGTCCTATTATGATTGTTCTGCTGTAGCAAGCATTGAGAAACCTAACTCTTGCTGACCAACACAGAAAGAGAACTCACTTCCATGAATGGAGAATGTCTCAGAACTTTCTCCTCTTCTAGCAACTCAATACTCACTCTAGAGCTGGGGCTGCCTCTTAGATAGATATATGGGGGAAAGGAAAAAAAATGCTGTAAAAACAAGGTAAAAGACTATTGTTTTGACTATATTTTGTATATAGCATAAAAAATATTTTAACATGACACTCAAAATGACAATTTGGGATTCAGGTTGAAACAGAAAATTGGTTTTCTGTCTTTGTTATCATTGAGATCATAGAATTCTGATTGTAGGTGTTGGCTATGTACTGGACATGCTAAAGTAACATGTGACCACATAGTATTTCCAACCCTTGTTGAGCTACTCCAAGGCTGGGGCCCCACAAGGGAAATATATTATAATAGCTATGTTTTTTTCGCCCCACTTCAGATGACCTTCTATCCACCCATACAGATAATGATGTTTACATTGGTATAGACACAAAAAACTTCTTGAATGAGACTAGAAAGTAATAGATTCTTTCAGATCACAAGCACATACATATAACTGGGGAGGATTTAAAATTAAGGACTATATAGGAGCTGAAGCTTGTGCCTCTTGAAACATTTAAGTCAAAGTCAGTATCAGTATAATGAAAGTGCTACCTATTGCCATATTTCTGAGTAATTTCCTCATCTAAACGCTTCAACAGTACAAGCCAGTGTCATTTGCTATAAGGATGTTTACATTTCTTTACAAATATATTCTACTGATGATGTTTCTTAAAAGTAGTTATTCTTTGATTCATATCTAAATGATTTATCATTAATTAATGTAAATGACTTATCATCATATCTAAATGAATTATCTTGTATTTGTTCTTCAAGTTGCCTAAGCTTGTTTTAGGAAGTAAGCAAGATAGAGAAGGGAGGATTTCTCTATAAATTGTCAGGATGAAGGGGATAATTTCTCTGTTATTGGGTGAATAGCTTGAAATAGGCAATGAGAGGATTCTGTCCCACAAATTGAATTTAGTTGGAGAGTAATGATAAGAAAAATTTTGTGAAAGTTTTTAACTTCCAGTTGGCACATTGGACATTGGTGTCTCAAAGAAATTCTGAAAATGGTCTATTAAATGTAAGTTAACTTTTGGTAAAAATAAAGTTGCCAAGCTCAACATTGTTTATACAGGGCAATGGAGTCTGAATTTTTAAAAACTCAATTACATGGAAGACTTTAGAAATAATTATCGTGTAGTTTATTTTGTTCTAAAATATAGTCTTTATTTTATAATAATCATTCACTGTGATGATTCAAGTCATTTGATTGTTCTCTAATAAGATTTTAGTTAAATTGATAAGTCCTTAGAAAAACTTATGAGGGCGCCTGGGTGGCTCAGTGGTTAAAGCCTCTGCCTTCAGCTCAGGTCATGATCTCAGGGTCCTGGGATCAAGGCCAATGTCTGGTTCTCTGCTCAGCAGGGAGCCTGTTTCCTCTGCTTTCTCTGCCTGCCTCTCTGCCTACTTGTGATCTCTCTCTGTCAAATAAATAAATAAAATCTTTTTTAAAAATTATATATAAAGAAAAGAAAAATTTATGAAATGCTTGTAAAGTCATTTGAATTTTTTCTCTGTCAAAAGTCTAGCTGTAAATGGTAATTTAAAAATAACTGAAGTTTTTATTTG
The DNA here is from genome assembly GCA_004023965.1 of Spilogale gracilis. Classification (NCBI taxonomy): domain Eukaryota; kingdom Metazoa; phylum Chordata; class Mammalia; order Carnivora; family Mephitidae; genus Spilogale; species Spilogale gracilis. The sequence continues at coordinate 79,840 of PITA01007416.1, forward strand.
TGTTGGTCCAAGATCATATAAATAAATGTTTGGTTTCAGCCATGATAAGTAGTTATATTAGACTTATCCTCCCATTTTAAATAGCTATAAAGCCTGGAGAAAACTTATAAAATAAACCAATTGCAGTGATAGGACTAGAGCTAAAGTTGAGCTATAATACTTAAGTTAGGGGTTGAAGGTCAAGGGTACACAAATGCCTAGAGCCTAGGCAATGAGTGTTATATAAAAGACCAAGCACTTTTTAAACATTTTTTATGTCCTTTAACTTCTACAGCTCAGTATTAAGTATATATATATACATATGTATATATATGATTTTTAAATGGAGGATCTGAATTTTCATTAAAAATTTTTTTTAACTTATTTTTATTTTTTTGTATAAGTTTCAGTTAGTTTTAAGATACACTGCAGTATTGGTTTCTGGAGTAGAGTTCAGTTAATATTTTTTCAAAGAGACATACAGATGGCCAACAAGTACATGAAAATGTCCTCGGCATCATTAATCATTAGGGAAATTAAGTCAAAACCACAAATGAAATATTCCCTCATACCTGTTAGAATGGCTATTATCAAAAAGACAAGAAATAGTGTTGGCAAAGATGTGGAGAAAAGGGAACCCTAGCACACTGTTGGTGGGAATGTAAATTATTGTAGCCAGAAAACAGTGGGGAGGTTCCTCAAAAAATCAAAACTAGAACTATCAAATGGTTCAGCAATTCTACTTCTGGATATTTTTCTGAAAGAAATGAAAACACTCAAAAAAAATCTGCATCCTTATGTTCATTGCAGAAAAAAACCCACAAAAAACCCAAAAATAAATATCATTTTATAATATTCACTGTGATGAATGATTTAAAAATAATGTTCTACTTAGAAACAGAGATTTGACAACTCACAAGCCAAAGGAAACATTTGCTTTCCCTGTTGTGGTATAATATTTTACCAAGCATTTCATAGCTAAATCTTTTCCACGTCACTTTCCATCTTTGATTTCAGGAAGTCTAGAGCTGATGGGTGGATGGAAGCCTTTTAGTATAGACCTCTCAATATCTAATAAAATTAACCATTTTCTTGATTTCAGTCTCTAAGAATAACTTTTTCTGTTGAACTTTGAGTCAAGGAGTAACTTAATAGACAACATCTGAGTGTGATAGTAGACAAAACACATCCAAAGATAACTAGATGCATTGGCCTATTGAATTGGATGCTGAACATGCCTATGAAAGTGAGGATTTTATGTTCACTTACTGAGATGGAATAATTTAGGGTAGTGAGGCTATATCAGCAGTTCTAGAGGCAGAGTTCATCTTCGAGTGACACATACCCCCAATTTGCTAGAGGTATTAAAACCAAGGAGTAAGCAAGGTTCATCTTCCTGGAGTGTCATTTTAGTTGAAATTTTGAGGAAATAATTATTTCTTTTACACTTCAATCTCTTACAGACATATTGTGAAAATGCAAAATATACACAGATTCAATACATAAGCCTTAAGAAAGGGAGCCTCGTTGGTGGATGTTGTCGGCATCCCATAGGTACCTGTATTTATTCTTCACTGCCACTAGGAAGGATATGTTTGAGAATGGAGAGTACATATTGTCCTGTTAAGCTGGAATTCAGATTTACCTCAGCCTCTCAATAAAGTGTCATTTTGGGGGAAGTTGTCTAAATGCTCTGAGATTTAGTTTTCTCATATTTAAAAGGAAGACCTTAATATTTACTTCAAATATGTCCACAAATTAGAAAGGGAACAGTGAGAACCTTGCATGTACCTAGCTAGATGGTATCCTCTCCTTGCAACTGACCCGTAAAACCATGTGATGAAATCATTTAGGCGAAAGTTAAAAAGGAGGAAGAATAGGGTTCACAGTGTTTTATCACAGACTTGCATTTAAGTTTGCAACTCAAGAGTCAGTTGTGATGCTGACATAAAGGCTAAGAAAGAGTTTACTCTGAGAAGACATAGTTTGTCCCATGTATGGCTCCTGCTTAGGGAAGCAGGCCTGGAAAGAGTCTTCAGTTGCTTCTGTTTTTTTCAATAAGGTAAAGTTGAGTAAAAGCAATGTTAAACTGGAACTCTATCCTGAAGCACTAACTTAAGTAACTCCATGAGGAGTAGGACAAGAGGGTATATGAGGGAGCCATCCAGAGACTCCCAGTGGTTCTCGTGGAATACAGGAAGAAGGTTGGAGGATGAGTAAGAGGACTGCAGGAGAATTTCTGGAAATGTATGAGGAGAATTTGGGGTCAGAAGATTAGTTACTGTTCTAGGGCTCTCTGGTATCTGAGGGTAGCTACGGGATGGAAGTGAGGTGGAACTAAATGTAGGTTACAGAGAAGCCATCTCTAAGCAGTGGTGATCAGCTGTCTTCCAGTTGGATAGTTCATATATGGGTGTTTACAAGCTGAGAATTTGTAATTTGGGGACTATTTATGGTAAGTTCTATGATACCTCCATTTATACTATGTTTTCAAATATGGACTCCCTCTATTAACGATTATTTACTGAATGCAAAGCATACCAAGGTCATAAAAATGAGGCAGGACCCTATGATTACTTCATTCATTTAGCAATACTTGGCACCCACCATGTACCAGGCATTGGGAATATAAAATGAAAAGCCCAGTGCTTTCCCCTCAGGGTATATATTCTACTTAAGACTGTGTATATCATAGTCATTCACTTCAAAAAAGTCTACATGAAATGCATATTCTAAGTATTCATTTTTATCGATGTAAAAACATGTCTAGCATTTTTCTTTTTTCATCTGGTTTCTCAAAGGCCCAGGGACACCTCTGGCACTGTTTTTAAAAAATGAAAAAATATATTTAAAGGTGTATGTGTGTGCATATATATATACACACACACACACACGTATATATACATACACACATATATATATATACACATACACATACATATATAATCATTGGCTTGATTCTAAATCTTTTGAGTCAGAATTTTGTTCCTGAGGCCCAGGAAGCTGCCTTTTTTAGCAGACTCCCAGCGTAATTTTCTGTAATTAAAAATTGAGAACTATATAGTCAACTCTCTTTCTTATCGTAAGATAGATGACACCAAGGACTTTAAAAGCAAAAGCAGAAGAGATCACATCTGCCATGAAATTTCCAAATACAATCTTTCTAATCTTTCTATGTGTTGGTGCATAAACTGATTTGTTTTGACTGATTGTATCAGTGGGGCCAATCCACAAAACAGCCATGTCAATCAAAAAGTCATTTCCTTTTGTTTGTGTTTTAACATTCACCAGCCTGGGGCTTTTCACAGACAAAGGTTACCTGATTACATTACTGTAGCAGGCGATTGGGTGACTTCTGTAGGAGCCACACTGGAGACATCCATCAAAGAACTTTTCAGTGGGCAGGTCAGTGCTTAATGAAAGTGTCAGCAGCTTTCATGGAAAAGTTTATCTTGATTCCTGTTAACACTCTTGATAATAAACTTCACACGTTCTCTGATAAATGGTCTTTCTAAATTTTTAAGGAGGCAAAGGGTAATCAAGTCTAAGAGAACCAAGTGCACTTTTTGGGGAGTAGACAGGGGAATCCAAAAGCCTTGTTCCCTGGGTTTTGAAAGAAAGTAACGTGAAGCTGAAGTGTACTAGGGCTTGAAACATGGATCCCAGAATCAGAGAGGCTCAAATCCTGCTCTCACCTTTACCATGCCAATTCAGGCAACTTTTCAGTGTAGCCAGGCCATAGTTTTCTCATTTGTATAAGGAAGGAAATAACATTTGTTGCATGTTTATTATGTACTGGGTCTAGTCCTGAGCTTTTGACATGTCCTAACTCATGGAGTCCTCACAATAACACTGCAAAAGGAGATGATGATATGACCCCTATCTTACAGAGAACTGTAAGCTAGAACTGTAACAGGGGAATAGAAAACAACTTCATAGAGTTTTAGAGAGCATTAACTGGTAATATTTGGAATGCTTAGCATAGAGCCTGATAATTATAAATGCTAAACAGAGACTACTATTAATATGAATTCATTATATTCACTTTTTTTTTTTCCTTTTTAAGCCTTCTCCAATAGTTATTTCAAAATTCATAACCTCTTTGGTCTGGGCTCTTGGGCCAGCAAGTTAATTAGGATTCATTGTTTGAATGTGTGCATAGTACTCCCTCTTCACACTTCAAAAGGGGAGTCCATTGGTGTCTAACGTTGGTTCCAGGAGATAGACTCTATTTTCTCAGTATGTGATTCTGAAGAATTATACTGGGCAGGGTCAGAAAGCACATACTACTAAGGAGAGGTTTTTTCCAAAATATTACTAATCATTTTGATTACTTCCAAGGGACACATAGTAGGTGATTTGGCTGGATTGCTACACCTTGGATAATTGATCCAAATGTGAGTTCCAGTGGTTGGTTGCCTGTAGAAGAATAGGTCAAAAGGCAGTGTGGTATAGGGAAGAAACCAGATCTCCATCAGGTACTGGGGAGAGGAGACAGAACTGGAGCAGAATCCTGAGCACTGTCTCTCCACCTAAGAATTGTGTGATCTTGGGCAGGCTACTTCAAGTACTTAAATTAGAAGTACTTCTTAAGGATATTTTGAGAAAGTAAGCAAAAGAAGCTATAGAGACCTCCTAGGATGCTTTCTGTCACATAACAGGTATTCAGTAAATAAAACTGATGTATCAAGATTGTTTTTATTATTAGAACTACCTATGAATATGTTTTAGACATTCTGGATAGGATAAATGGCCAGTCTTGTGACTGGGAAGCCAGCACAGACAGAAATTAACAAGGTTATGAATTCTAGTTAGGCTAGAGTATGACTGAGTAGCATGCAAACAACTGATTTGAGAGGCCATAATCATTTATTCTTTTCTTTCATTGAACCAGTAGATGTTGAGTCTTTTGGAAATGACAAAGAAGGGGCTGGGTCACTGATACAGTACTGCTAGGTATCTTGTTAGGGAGTGTTTTTGAGGGCACCTGCATAAAGAAATTCCTTCAGAATGGGAAGGCAGTGGAAGTTGTGGCCCTAAAATTTGTGAGAGCTTGTTCTCAGCCTCCTGAAATCTAAGGGTGTTGATAGAACCATGAAAGACTTGCCTGCATGGTATTCCTACTGGGTCTAGACTCTAGAACAAAGGTTTCCATAGAGTAGAAGAATGGCCAGACCTACATGGGTCTCCTGGCTTATATATATAGTGGATTTCTCAGTGCTAACCCATATGGACTGAAAGCCTAAGATGACTCTCTGAAACTTTCAGGCTTTGTAGACTTGACCCTCACCCATAATGCAATCAACCACTCTTGTAACATTGGGGAGAGGATGGTCTCTGATGTTCTAACATGGTCTCTGATTGTATTCTCTGCCTAGGGAGTTGTGAAATGAACAAAAGATATATATTACTTGCACACCCAAGTGTAAAGTAAGAATTGTATTTTCTACATGTTTAATCAGGAAATTGTTGAGATCCATTTTTGAAATCAGAAAGAGATATTGAAGATAGAGTAAAAGTTGCACTATTTATTCCTTCTACCTTCTACCTTCATGAAAAGCTCTACTGTGTCTCATCTGACAGAGACCTATGCGCTCCTGCCTGAAATGCAGGCATAGAACCCAGTTGTACCTCTAGCACAGTGGTTCTTAAAGTTGAGCATGCTTCAGAATAACCTGGAGGGCTTGTTAAAACAAAAGTTGCTGGACAAAACTCAATCTCAGAGTTTCTAATCTAGTAAGGCTAATGTTGCCAGAGAATTTTATTTCTAACAAGTTCCTAGGTAATTCTGATCTTGCTTGTTCAGGGACTCCACTTTGAAAACCAGACCTATGGAAGACAACTTATCAGAGGCTGGGTTTGATAATTCAACCTAATTTTTATAGAAAATTTCTTAAGTAGCATGGATTTACATTTTTGCTTCTTAACACTGTCCCCTACACCCATCCTCCATATTCTTTCTCCACTACACATAATTGTGCAAGTTGATTTCCAGTTTTCTGTTTTTAATGCCCATCATCCCCTTCAGGTTTTATGACAGCACTAGATAAAATTATGGTGCTTTTCTTTCATTTTTAATGCCTTTTTTACTGTTAAAAAGGAACTCTGAACTTGCCCTTTAGTAGCCATAAGTATTATACATTGAACTTGAGAATTCTAGGTTCTGAACAGGATAGGAAGGCAGAGATTGGAATTTGTAAGATATGTATATCTCTCTCTATATGACTTGTATAAAGTGATCTTTTTATTTTTTTCAAATACAACTTATCCAAGTCTCTTATCTGAGTTGGTTTTAAAAAGCTATTTTGTGTGAAAAATTGTATCCAATTCTTTTCTTGCACCCTGTAGATATTCTTTCATGGACTGATGAACAGAATATAAAATCTGTTATAGAAATTAAATAGTGTAGTGGGTAAAACCATGGGCTTTGCTGACAGATAGACCTCGTCTGAATTTCAGCTCTGTCCCTTCGCAAGTAAGGGTGACCTCAGGCAAGTCAATTTTTCCTCTTTGAATCTCCGTTTTTTCAACAAGTAACAGATAATGCCTTCTCTTTGACTTGTTGTGAGGGCAAATTTAGATGATGTGAGTAATAAGCATTCTAAATAGAAGCTATATTATTTCTTAAAGATGGTCCTTTTCTCAAACCATTTTAGCACCCCCCTCAGCACTCTAATTTATAATTTAAAAAGTAAAAGCTCTGGAAAATTATTTATTTCCATATACTAGGAATTAAGAGAAAGTACTGTTATCAAACTACATGGTTTTCACTTGTTATGATAGGATAACTATGTTTGCTTAGTGTTTTCTGGTTTTTTTCAGTGGTGTTTGCCTGAATCAACATTAGCTAAGAGAATTCACACAGTTCAAATAAATACCAGAGGGCTGCAGAGGATTTTTCTCCAGTCAAATAGAACGTGTTGGAATGCTGAGTTGACATTTATACACATGAAAACATTTGGATAATATCTTTTGCTACCAACACAGGATATTCATGGTCTAAAAGTATTTGCAGCTTAGGTGAGACAAACCTGAAGGGAATATTTTATATATACATAATTATTATATATATTATATATATAAAATATATATAAGTATATATTTATATATTTGTATGTTTATACAAATAAATTGTATATACAAATATATATAAGTTATATATACTTATATATATTTGTATATTTGTATATTTATGTGAATATAGTAATATATACATATATTTATACAATATATAAATATATATTTGTATATTTGTATATTTATGTGAATACAGTAAAAATACTATATACATATTTGAATACAGTGAAATTATTGGTGCCAATTTTTATCACCTTTTTATCTTTTACCTGCAGTTCATAATATTGCACGTCTCAGGCTTTAATGCTAGGTCTTGTGAACCTAAATGAATCTGTTCAGATGAGGTATAGTCAACAAAAGAAAATGATGCTGGTTAATTTATGGCAAAACCAGATGTGTATGTTGAGAGGGGCAAAGATTAAATTGATTGGAAGGCTATAGAGTAGCTCACAAAATTAAAGAAGGTAGTTGACCAGGCCAGGAGGGAACATGAAGCAGAAAAGCTCAGACATGCTGATGAGCAGGCTGACCCTCTCCTAAGTACAGACTGTTTCTCCATCTGTGAATCATTCTGCTGGAGAGATAAGAGTCCATCCACCTTTTCTAGCTCAGGTCTAGTACTTACCTATAGTTAGGGGAGGGCAGGGAACCTTGACTGACAATTGCACATATGCTGTGGGATACAATTTCTAGTGGTAGTGGGGACTATATCTCCCCCACCCCCCCAAAATAGTCTGCTTTTACCACGCATAAAAGGAATGGAGCAAAAAGAAGTGAAGCTTACTGGTACAAAAAAACACATAACTATATTTGTTGACATTAGTTTATGTAGCATGTTCATTTAACCTGAAAGAAAAGATGACATAGGCTTAGAATAACAGCCAAAGCATCTTAAAAATATACCTTTGTCCTCAGCTTATCCGAATTCATAAGCCATCATGTTGTGGACATTGAATTATCTAAAAGTTAATATTTAATGTAAATATCCAAGATGGCAAGATAAAACTCATTAAATGGAATAATGTTCATTTGAAAGGTTAATTTATTCATGCCCGATGCAGTGGCTATTTTGGTGTTCACTTCTAATAGCAGCAGCAATAGAAACTTTGGAAATGCTATTAATTTATTGAGGGCTATAGCTAGTAAATATTTAATACAGCCCCAAACATTTTAATCTCCTTTCCATTAATATTTTACCTAACATTTTCTCTCTCATATAATCAATTTAATATTTTTAATGCTTAATATTTTAATTGGTCTTCAATTTGGAAAGATGGAATAGGAATTTAAGCTTAAGATATGAAATTATATCTACAAGCTAAAGAAAAAGTTAAAAATATGTAAACCCCTCAGGAAATGAAAAATTACTCATTTGAAAATGTATGCCATAAATTTTATATTAAATGAACACTGAATCATAAATGTTTCTTCTTTCACATCTTTAATATTCAACAATTATGTCTCCTTAATATCCTTTGGCATTAAATTTAATTGACCCTGGTTGTGTCAATTAGAAGCACTTGTATTATTTATGGATTTTTTATGAATTGTCTTTATCAGGTCTGTAGAGCTTTAGGCCACTTGCTTATTCATCACCTTGTTCATTGAATCCCATCTTAAAATATGGTGGTTTCTGAAATAGTTTGTAATACAATAAAACATCCACTCTTACTCCCATATCCTAATGTAGGTGGCAAACATTTTCTGTAAAGGACCAGATAGTAAATATTTTAGGCTTTGTAGGTAACATACTGTCTCTGTCACCTCTTCTTCTTAGCAACCTTTTAAAAATGTAAAAACTATTCTTAGTTGAATGGCTATACAAAAACAGACAGCAAGCTGCATTTGACCCATAGCCTTAGTTTTCCTCCTGCTGTAATGCATCATTTTATGAAAAATTATATGTTCAAAAGGCTATAAGATTTATTTGTAAGTTTAATAATTTTGAATAAATTCATAACCACCATTTAATCCAAGAAGTGGGACATCAAAACCAGTGCCTCAAAATCTTCTCATGTGCCACTTCCAGAGTTAATAATATCTTTGGGCATGGTCCTAAGTTGATGTATTTTTATCATTTTAGGAAAATTTTTCTTATAGTTAAATTTGTTTGTAATTTAGTCAGCTTGTCAAATGATACTTATTAAGGATATCTTGTGTTCCAGGCACTCTTCTAGGTCCCAAGGAGCCTATATCCTAGTGATGAAGATAAATTATACATATATAGGGAAATAACAGAAATTCAATACTAGCTCAAGGTAGAAAATGGTGGTGGCTTGAAGATGATCGATAAGAATAGGGATATACTCTGCCTGCCTCTCTGCCTATCTGTATCTCTCTGTCAAATAAATAAATAAAATCTTTTTTTTAAAAAAAGTATATGGATATAGTTTTTAAATAGTGTCATGGGACTTACTGATGGATTAAATATGAAGTATAGGGCGCCTGGGTGACTCAGTGAGTTAAAGCCTCTGCCTTCGGCTCAGGTCATGATCTCAGGGTCCTGGGATCGAGGCCCGCATTGGGCTCTCTGTTCGGCAGGGAGCCTGCTTCCTCTGCTCTCTCTGCCTGCCTCTCTGCTTAATTGTAATCTCTCTCTCTCTGTCAAATAAATAAATAAAATCTTTAAAAAAATATGAAGTGGGGGCACCTGGGTGGCTCAGTTGGTTAAGCGACTGCCTTCGGCTCAGGTCATGATCCCAGAGACCTAGGATCGAGTCCCACATCGGGCTCCCTGCTGGGCGGGAAGCCTGCTTCTCCCTCTCTTACTCCCCCTGCTTGTGTTCCCTCTCTGGCTATGTTTCTCTCTGTGAAATAAATAAAATCTTTAAAAAAAATTTAAAAAAAATATGAAGTATATAAGAGAGAAATAGGGATAACTACAATTTTGACCTGAGCAGTTGAGTAGATAGAGATGCTATTTAATTTGTTGAAGAAGAATTTGAGAGAGGCAGATTTTATAACAAAACTCAATAGTTATATATTTGGGGACATGTTAAGTTTTATGCTTATTAGATACCCAAATGAAAATAGGGGCACCTGGGTGGTTCAGAGGGTTGAGCCTCTGCCTTCAGCTCAGGTCATGATATTAGGGTCCTGGGATTGAGTCCCACATTAGGCTCTCTGTTCAGCAGGGATCCAGCTTCCCCCTCTCTCTGCCTTTAAAAAAAAAAAAAGAAAATGAAAATAGACACTTGGATATTCAAGTCTGGAGCCACAGAACTGGATGAAATCACTCAAGGAAAGAGTAGATATTGGAAGTAGATAAAGAAGGGGTGAGGATCCAGGAGCAAACCCTGAAAGATGAAGAGTCAGAGGGAGATTGGCAAATCACGCAAGTCATGTTAGGTGAAACATGAAGTACGTGTGGAGGGGATCTTGGGAACTTAGGGAAGAAAGAAAACAGTGGTCCACCATGATTTTAAAAAAAACCAAAACTCTTAGAGGTTGAACAAGATGAACCCATGTACTTTGACTTTGATAATAGCCAGTGCGGAAGAGTTGTGAGGATAAAAACCAAAAATCCAGTTGTATTGAGCAGAGCAGAACGGCAGATGCATCCTGTGAAGGAGTTTGCAGTGAAGGGAGCAAGGAGCAAGAAAACAAGTTGATAGCTAAAAGAAGTATGAGTTAAAGGGAACTTTTCATAAAAATCTAATATGAAATGAGCTTGTGTATAATTTTAAAATGAAAGGACTTCAAGAGATGTTTTAGTGATATCACCCTAGATCTGTACCCGTTATCTCATGCTGTATCACAAGTTACTCCATACTTACTGGTGTAAAACAAGTATTTATTATGCCCAAGTATTTGTGGGTTGGAAATTTGGATTGGTCTATATAGCAGGGATTGGCAAAGAGTTTCTTTAAGTGACCGAAGAGCAGATATTTTAGACTTTGCAAGCCCAATGGTCACTGTCACAACTATTCAACTCAGCCATTACAATACGAAAACAGCAATAGATAATACATGAAATAAAGGAGGTGGCTGTGTTCCAACAAAACTTTCCAGATGCCGGCCTTGATCCCAGGACCCTGAGATCATGACCTGAGCTGAAGGCAGAGGCTTTAATCCACTGAGCCACCCAGGCACCTGACCTCCTTATCTTTTCAACATGTAGACCTCAAATTACTTGCTATGTTATGGTTTTGGTTGGGCTATTGAGTATAAAAATGGATATCTGACTCTTAGAAATTGTAAATAGGTTTATTCGGGCATCTGTGGTAAGCCTAATAATGGCCCCCAAAATGTCTGCCTCCTGGAACCCTCAAATGATACTGGCTCTGGCCAAAGGAACTTTACAGATACCATTTAGGTTATTGCAATAGAGAAGTTATCTTGGATTATCCAGATGGGCCTTATGCATAATCACGAGTGTCCTTACATGAGGGAGGCAGGGGGAGACTTGACTAGAAGATGTAGGAGATGTGATGATGAAAACAAGAGATTGGAGCAATGCAGGGAAGAAGCTACAAGCCAAGGGTTGTAAGTAACCCCTAGAAAACTGAAAAGTCGAGGAAGGATATTTTCCTTCAGAGCCTCCAGAAGGAAACTATCCTGCCTACACCCTCACTTAAAGGTAGTGAAACTGACTTCAGACTTCTGGGCTCTAGAATTGTATGAGAATAAATCTGTGTTGTTTTGAGTCATTGAGTTGGTGGTAATATATTAAATCAGTCATAGGAAACTAATGCAGCCTTCTATAGAAGTTCATGAAACATTTGGCTGACATGCTTGTTGGCATATGACATAAGTTATAGTGAGTTAGGCATTTACTGTAAGTCTATGCGGGTTAAAATGAAACTAAATGGAGTGTTTGCTCCTAGCAGTTTCTCTAAGGATACATGTCAAACAAGATATATGTTAAGTAAATGATTAGAAAGTAGGGGACATGGTGTGTTGTGGTGAAACCAGAAGGTGAAACTGGTAAAAGCCATAAGGAGGAAAAGGC
>PITA01007417.1:0-48731 GCA_004023965.1 Spilogale gracilis
CATTCCCCCACACTGAGGTCAGGCCATGCCACTTCCCGGCTGAAAAACCCACAGTTACTTTCAATTGCACTTGGAATTGACTCAAAGTATATCACCATGCCTGACTTCCCCGCCCTCATCTCTCTTTTCCCTCCTTCCTCCTCGGGACTCTCCCACCACTCTGATTCCTTTCTGTTCCCATTAAGGGCTTGGCTTATGGGCCTCCTAGCCAGTGTGTCTTAATAAAGCCAGTACCAACCCGAGGGACCTTTTGAAATTTTATTGTCGTGAGAGTGGAGCAGAATTGCTTGACAACATTCTCTAAAGAGCTGGACGGGCCTATGTAGTCTCATGTGGCTGCAGTAGATATTCTTAGAGGTGAAAAACGTATTTAATCATCATTTGAACCTAGAACGTACACTTGCTTGACATATAAACACAAAGCATTTTTCATAGTCTGAATATATATCAAATTTTCCAAGAATGCGACTATTACTGTAATTCAAGAGAAAGCTGGATTTTGTCTGGAACTTTACTGAATGTTGTTCGCCATTTCAAAACCCCATTACTACCATTTATGCCAGCCCTGGTGTTTGAGTCACCAGAACAGCACCTCTGATCAGTCTGCACTTGTCATAATCCAGAGAATTCTACTTTTAAGTTCCAGCATCTGACTGCTTTATTATATCTCTTAGTGTAATTATGCCTTGGCATTTATATACTGCAATGAAATTTGCAGATTGTACATTGTTTTCCTTTTGTTTTATCTTTGTGTTTGTTACTTTTTTAAAAAAGATTTTATTTATTTATTTGACATAGAGAAACACAGCTAGAAAGGGAACACAAGCAGAGGGACTGAGAGAGGGAGAAGCAGGATTCCTGCTGAGCAGGAAGCCCGATGTGGGGCTCGATCCCAGGTCTCCAGGATCATGACCTGAGCCGAAAGCAGTCGCCCAACCAACTGAGCCACGCAGACGCCCCTGTTTTGTTACTTTTTTTTTTTTTGAGATTTTATTTATTTGACAGAGAGAAACACAGCCAGAGAGGGAACACAAGCAGGGGGAGTCAGAGAGGGAGAAGCAGGCTTCCCGACGAGCAGAGAGCCTGATGTGGGACTCGATCCCAGGTCTCCGGGATCATGACCTGAGCTGAAGGCAGTCGGTTAACCAACTGAGCCACCCAGGCGCCCCTGTTTTGTTACTTTTTAAAGAAATATTTTATTTATTTGAGAGAGCGAGCGAGCAAGAGAGAGAGAACACAAGGAGAGGAGGAGCAAAGGGAGAGTGAGAAGCAGGCTCCCCACCAAGCAGAGAGCCCAGGCAGGGCTCAGTCCCAGGACCCTGGGATCATGACCTGAGCCAAAGGCAGACACTTAATCAACTGAGCCACCCAGGCGTTCCTTTGGTTACCTTTAAAAAAATTATATGTGTAGAAAGAGTCGGTTATCTATTAATTTTGTTTCAGAATAGTTAACAGAGGGCTTGTGATTATTTAAAAAAGGGAGTGTGGTGTCTGTTTGGGGTTGGAAAGTATATCTGGCTGACACCTTCCGGTCATTCTGTTCCCAGCTCCAGGTCACTCACAGGAGAGGCTTTCACCAACCTCTCTGTCACCCACCCACACCTCTGGATTCCATGTCATCTTGACTTATTTTCTTTATTGCACTTAGCTTAATTTGAAGTGGAATGTCTATTTATCTGTGTGTTAGTTATGTATCGCTGCATCATTATCTGAGCCTGCAAAACTACCTGGACACTTAGCGGCTGAAACTCAGACATTTATGGGGGCGCCCAGGTGACTCCGTCTGTTGAGCATCCAATTCCTGATTTTGGCTCAGGTCGTGATCTCAGGGTCATGAGATCGAGCCCCCCATCAGGTTCTGTGCTCAGTGGGGAGTCTGCTTAAGATTCTTTCTCTCCTTCTGCCCATCCCCCAGTCAAACATGTATTACCACATAGTTTCTGTGGAGTTTGAGAGCAGTTTGGGTAGTTCTGGATCAGGAGCTCCCATGAGTTGTAGTCAAGCTGTCAACTGGGGCTGTGGTCATCTGAAGGCTTGATTGGGGCTGGAGGAGATGCTTGCAAAGCAGCTCACTCATGTGGCTGCTTGAATGTGCTCATGACATAGCACCTCACTGTCCCCAGCAAGGGATCCAAGAGGAAAAAAAGATCTTTGCCATAGGAAGCTGCAGCAATTGTTTTATGACTTGGTCTCTGAGGTGGCTCACCATGCAGACTGATCAAGGTCTATCGAAGACTTTACTGTGGTTGATGTAAATGTCAGTGGTGTGATTTTGCAATGGGGAATGACATTTGATAAAGTTCTAGACAAAATACAGTTTTCCTTTGATTTGCATAGAGTTGCTTTAGAAGTGAATGACTAAGTCCAGCCCACGCTGAAGAGGAGAAAAATTAGGCTCCACCTTTTATTTATTTATTTACTTTAAAAATATTTCATTTATTTATTCGACAGAGAGAAACACAGCTAGAGAGGGAACACAAGCAGGGGTAGTGAGGGATGAAGAAGCAGGCTTCCTGCTGAGCAGAGAGCCTGACATGGGGCTTGATCCAGGGACTCCGGGATCATGACCTGAGCCAAAGGCAGATACTTAATGACTGAACCACCCAGGCACCCCTAGGCTCCACCTTTTAAAGGAAAGATCTGTTTTCACATGAGTTTGTTTGCTTATCTTCTCTTCCCCAGGTAGAACATGCATCCATGCAGAGGGTGTCTTGTTCACAGCCTTATGCCCAGAGCATGTAGGAGGTACTCAATAGCTATTTATCGGTGAATGGAGGTTGGTGGATAGGGATCCACCAGACTTAATAATTTCATCAGTGATTTCTGTATTTCTATGGTAGGCACAATAATGTTCCCCGAAGACAGCCACATCTCAATCTCCTGAACTTGTGAAACTTACAGAACAAAAGGGACTTTTTTCTGTTTTTTTTTTTTTTAAAGATCTGATTTATTTATTTGAGAGAGAGACAGAGAGCATGAGCAGAGGGGAGGGATAGAAGCAGAAGCAGGCTCCCCGCTGAGCAAGGAGCCTGATGTGGGGCTCAGTCCTAAGACCCTGGGATCATGATCTAAGTTGAAGGCAGACACCCAATCGACTGAGCCACCCAGGCACCCCTGTTTCTGTTTTTTTTTTTTTTTTCTTTTAAGTAATCTCTAGGCCCAGCATGGGGCTTGAACTCACAACCCTGAGATCGAGAGTCACATGCTCTACTGACTGAGCCAGCCAGGTACTCCACAAAAGGGACTTTGAAAGTTAAAAGTTTTGAGATAGGGAAATTATCCTGAATTACCTGCTGCCTTAATAATAAGTCCTTATTAGAGAGACACAGGGGGGCCGGAGTCAGAAGAAGTCAAGATGTTGGAAGCAGAGGTGACAGTGATGTGGGACCAGAAGCCAAGGAACACATGCAGCCTCTAGAAGCTGGAAAAGATAGAGAAACGGGATCCCTCTTGGTGTCCCCACAGGGAACACTGTCCTGCTGGGGCGCCTGGGTGGCTCAGTCGATTTAAGTGGTTGAGTGCCTATCTGCTCCACCCTCTCCTGCTCTCCCTGCTTGTGCTCTCTCCCCTCCCTCAAATAAATAAATAAAATCTTAAAAAAAAAAAAAAAAAGGAATGCCATCTTGCTGATCCATTTTACACCTCTGGTCTCCCCAAACCATGAGAGAATAAATTGGTGTTCATCACTAAATTTGTGGTAATTTGTCACGGAAGTTAAATTTGAATTTCAGATAAACAAGGAATACTTTTTTTTTTAATGTAAATATGTCCCATGCAATAACTGGGACATTGTTATATTTTTTTAAAAAATCACTGTTTACCTGAAATTAAAATATAGCTGGAGGGAAAAAATATAAACATAAACATAAACATAAACATATATATAAAACTGGGGGGGGGTGCCTGGCTGGATCATTTGGATGAACATGCAACTCTTGATCTTGGAGTCATGAGTTCAGGTCCTGCGTGGGTGTAGAGATCACATTAGAAAATAGAATAAATTGGGGCACCTGGGTGGCTCAATTGGTTAAATGTCTGCCTTCAGCTCAGGTCATGATCTCAGGATCCTGGGATTGAGTTTTGCTTCAGGCTCCCTGCCCAACAGGGGATTATGTTTCTCTCTCTCCCTCTGCACACACTCTTTTTTTCTCTCTCTCTCACTCTCTCTCTCATTATCTTTCTTAAATAAAAAAAAAATCTTTAAAAAAAGAACATACAATGAAACTGGATATATTGTGTTTTATCTAAAAATCCCCTCCCACTCTCACTTTGCCAGCAGCCATATTGGACGTACAAGGCAATCTGAAATAGAAGTTTTTCTCAGCAGAGCAACAAGAGGGAAGGCGCCTGGGTCCCTGACATTCTGGAGAGCCTTGCCCGTTCTGGGGTTGTTATATATATAGGCTTTTACACGAGGTAGACATAAGCACCTTTTATTTTTGGTTCCCTGTCTCTTGCAGCTGAACTTAGTCCTAACTACTAAAATTGGCAGCCAGAAGAATCTGTTCTGACTCCTGCTTTCCTCTGAGTAATGTCTCGACTTGGTAGCGTGGGCCAGTCGCCTGAGGCCCTGTGGCTGTGCCTACAGCTGGCCTTTCCAGCTGCCAGTCTGGGTTCTTCCTGCTCGACACAGACTCTTCATAGGCCTCCCTCGCCATCCCCCCCCCCCCACAGAGCTTCTGTGTGTCACTGTTCTCTTTGAAACATTTATTTCCTGTGTTTACTTTAAGGCAAAACTCAAAGACAGCCTCCCGCGATTCCTGTCTCAGGGCTGGGGAGGGTGCTTGAGGCAGAAGCCCTGTTCGGTGGGGGCCTTATATTCAGGAAAAGCCTCAGAGGTAGACTTGTAAGATTCCCTCCAAAGGAAGTTAGGTAGGTAGCAATTGTAGTCTGTTTGTATACCTGTGTCTCGTTGCACTAAGAAAAATGTTAACTTGTTGAGTGCAAATATTTAAGATACCACTGCTGTGGGTTTTTCTGTTTATTTATTTGCCTCTGGATCATGGTTTGGACTCCCTGAGAAGGGGACCCTGAGACAAGGGTTCGAGAGTGTTGAGGAGGTGATCCCAGGACAGAGCAGCAGGGCAGTGGATGGAGCCAATATCGGGGTGATATCAAGCCTCTTACCACCGAGGGTAATCTGGGGCTCCATCCCTGTGGAGAACTCCAGGAGCCAGGACAGAGGTGTCTTAGAGTTATCCAGAGAAGAGCTG
Source organism: Spilogale gracilis (assembly GCA_004023965.1). NCBI lineage: Eukaryota > Metazoa > Chordata > Mammalia > Carnivora > Mephitidae > Spilogale > Spilogale gracilis. The sequence continues at coordinate 5,214 of PITA01007417.1, forward strand.
AGAGAGCCAGGGTATGCATTCCATCCATTATTGCCTAAGGGCTGCTTCTTAGGGCTTGGATTCGGACACTGTGTCCTGCACCCCAGGCTGACCAAACCCCACGGCCCATGGGACGCAGCCTCCTCCAGCCAGGAGAGGTGACTGCTCAGGGCAGATGGCTGGGCCCCTGATACTGCCTGTTATATGCTGTTTGGGTGCTTTTTTGTTTTTAAATATGCCAGACCCTTGCCCTGAGTGCTCTCCTGGGGGCACAGAGGTGTTCTTGGCCAAGCACAGGCAGGCTGGAAGTGCCAAAGTTGATACCCTTGGGAGGTCCCTAATGATGAAGAGAGGTCTGCGGCATGTTCTGCTATTTCCCGCAGGTCCTCAGGGCTCACTGGCCAGATAGCATACCCCATCAAGGCTTCCTTCCCCTCCATGTCCCACTTCCCCACTCACCTGCCGGTGCCTCCCAAATATACCATGGGCACCCCAATCCTTACTTCAAAATGTGCTTTTGGAGAACCCAATCACGGTACACAGAATGATAGCTGTCCAAGGATACCCAAGTCCTAATCCCCAGGACCTGTGAAAACAGGACCTAATGTGGCAATGGGATGAAATTAAGGAGCTTGAGATGGGAAGATTATTTGGGATTTTCTGGGTGGGCTAACTATCATCACAAGAGTCCTGATAGGGGTATTTGGGTGGCTGAGTTGGTTAAGCCTCTGACTCTTGGTCTCAGCTCAGGCCATGATCTTGGGGTGGTGAGATTGAGCCCAACATCTGGCTCTGCGCTTAACGGGGAATCTGCTTGAGATTCTTTCTCCCTCTTTCCCTCTGCCTCTCCCCCCTTTCTCTAAAATAAAATAAAACAAAATAAAGTAAAATAGAATAAAGCTTTAAAATAAAAAAAAGAGTCCTTATAAATGAAAGAGGCAGAGGCAGAGAAGAGAGCCGTGACAGAAGCGGAAGTCAGAGGAATGCTATTGCTGGTTTTGAAGAGGGAAGGGGGCTGCGAGCCAAAGCACGAAAGCTGCCTCTAGAATTTGGAACAGGCAGGAAAACGGATTCTCCCCTAGAACTTCTCGAAGGGAACACAGTCCTACCAACACCTTAATCTGGCCCAGTGAGACCCATTTCAGACTTCTGATTTCTGGAACTGTTGGGTAATATATTCGTGGTATTTTATGCCACGAAGTGTGTGGCAATTTGTTACAATTTACCCCAAAACTTAGTGGCTTAAGACAACAATTTATTATTTCTCACAGTTCTGGGCTTGCCCAGGATCAGCTGGGTGGTTCTTCTGTCCTGAGTAGCATTGACTAGATCTGCCGTCAGCAGGGCCCCCACGGGGCTGGGACATCAGGATGGTGTGCTTGCATATCTGGCACCTTGGGGGAGGACAGCTGGGACAGCTGGGGCAACTGGCCTCTCTCCTCAGAGACTCAGGGTCTGTCCCTGGTGACCTCAGCACGTGGTCTCCTGGCAGGGTATCCAGACTTCTCATGCGGAGTCTCAGGGCTCCCCAAGCGCAAAAACCAAGGCTACCAGGCAATCTTATGGCTGAGTCTTGGGAAGGCACACCATCTTTTCCACCGCACCCTACGGGGTAAGTCAAGGCAGGAGATCAGGCCAGAATGGATGTTTGAGGAGCCACGTGGGGCACGTGAATACAAGTTGGCTGGCAGCACTCATTTTCGACAACAGCTGCCACACAGCTCTTTCCCAAATACCTGAGGGTCTCCTGGGACTGATCTCAGCGAAGAAAGCCCACCCATTTGGCCTCAAAAGAAGAAGTCTAGTGTACTGGTAAAGAGGGCAGATGCCAGATACATGCGGTCTGAGTTTGAATCCTTCCTACTTGCAGGCTGGGTCACCCTGGGTCAGTTACTCACCCTTTCCCGTCTTGGTTCCTTCATCGTGCAGTGCCTGGCTGGTGGTGTGTCTTGGGAGGAGAACACGAGCTAACGTGTAGCAAGCTCCTAACACAGGATGTTAGGATGTAGCAGATATTCTGTGCTGCTTCTTAGCCAGAGGGCCAGTTTTTTACTTTATCTGCAAATATCCACTGGGCAGAGCCTGGTCTATAGTTTGGGAGGAGCTACAAAGAGGAAAAGGCAGGGTCTCCAGAATCATATGCTCTATTATTGTTGGGGGGAGGGATTAGAAAATAAGACATAGTTAAGAGCGAAATGACATAAGAAGTAAAGTATTGCATAGGCAAATCCATAGATACAGAAAGAGGATCAGTGGTGGGTGCCTGGGTGGCTCAGAGGGTTAAGCCTCTGCCTTCGGCTCAAGTCATGGTCTCAGGGTCCTGGGATCGAGGCCCGCATCGGGCTCTCTGCTCGGCAGGGAGCCTGCTTCCTCCTCTCTCTCTGCCTGCCTCTCTGCCTGCTTGTGATCTCTCTCTCTGTCAAATAAATAAGTGGAGTCTTTAAAAAAAAAAAGGGAAGGGATCAGTGGTTTTCAGGCACTAAGGGGGAAGGGGGATGGGAGTGACTGCTAATGGGAGTTTCTTTTGCAGGTGATGAAGATGTTCTAAAATTAGATTGTAGTAACGGTTTCACAACTCCGAGTGTACCAGAAAGCCCTGAATTGTACACTTTTAAAGGGGTAAATTGTATGATACGTGAATTCAATCTCAACAAAGCTGGTTAAAATCAAGTAAACACAGGGGACAGAAAAACACCATAATGCAGAGAGCAAGAGCTAAGAGTGGCTAACTCACCTGGTGCTTCCCGCCATCCAGGACTCTTCTATGTGCTTTGCTTCAATGAACTCATCTAATCCTCACAACTACCCCGAGGAGATATGTATGAATATTACCCCCTTTTACAGAAGAGAAAACTGAGGATCTCTGAGGTTTCTTGTCCAAGGTCACACCATGTAGGCAAGCCACAGAGGAGAGCAGGATTGGGTATATGGGCGGTGCTTTGGCCTGACTTGGGCGGAGAGGAGAAGGGCAGACATCTGCTTCTATTCCAATACCTTATGATTCTTACTTCTCTTCTAGGTCCTGGGGACACTGCAGTGAACAAGATGCCTGAGTCCCTACCTTCACTGAACTTAATTTCTACTGTGGAGAAATAGACAATAAATATATAAACTAATGTGGGGCCTCGTTAAAGCCTTATTGGTATATTTTAAATTTTTATTGGAAATCAGTTGTGGTAGTTTTAAAATATGTCCACAAAATCTTTGACCCTCTGCCTTGAAACTCAGCGGTCTTATGAGGCTATATTAACTCATAAACTATGGCAGAAGGGGCACTAGGTGGCTTCTGAGGCTGGGTCATAAAAAGGTGATCTAGGGGTGCGTGGGTGGCTGAGTTGGTTGTGTCTACCTTTGGCTCAGGTCGTGATCTCAGGGTCCTGGGACTGAGGCCATGTCCAGCTCCTTGCTCCGCGGGGAGTCTGCTTGTCTCCCTCTCCCTCTGCTGCTGCTCCCCCTGCTTGTGCTCTTTCACTCGCATGTGTGCTGTCTCTCAAATAAATAAATGAAATCTTTAAAAAAATATAAATAGTTGCTGGAGGGGAGGAGGGAAGGATGCGGTGGCTGGGGGATGGACGTTGGGGAGGGTGTGTGCTATGGTGAGTGCTGTGTATTGTGTAAGACTGATGAATCACAGACCTGTACCCCTGAAACAAATAATAATTATACATTAATAATAAAAAAGGGAATTAAAACAATCTCCCCAAAACACATACAAAAAAACAACAGAAAGAAAGAAAGAAAGAAAGAGCGAGCCTAGGTGGCTCAGTCGGTTAAGCATCTGCCTTAGGCTCAGGTCATGATCTCCAGGTCCTGGGATTGACTCCCAGGTCAAGCTCCCTGCTTTTCCCTCTCCCTCTGCCTCTCCGCCCAGCTTGTATGCTCTCTCTCTCTCTCTCTCAAATAAATAAATAAAATCTTTAAAAATATAAATAAAAAGTGATCTAGTTTCCATCCTGTTCATGGGAACACTTGCGCCTGAACCCTGAAGTTGCGGTGTAAGCAGGCACAGCTCCCTGGGTCCCGCACACTGTGAGGAAGCCCAGAATAGCCCAAGCGGAGAGCCCCCACGCAGAGAGGGAGATGCCGGGCCATCCCCCGGAAGGAAAGAGAAGCATGTTATAAACTCCAGCTCCAAGACCACACCTTCCAGTACATATTCCTCATAAGCAAAGCAGCCTTTCTGAAAGCTCTTGGTATATCTACTTGTCTTTCCATAGAAGGGAAAGGATGACCCTCCACCCCGCTTCTATCCTCCACCTCAATGCAATTTGTGTCTCGGCCACTAGAGTGCGACAATGTTCAACAAGTTCAGATGGACTCACCACCGGTCCCGGTTTACTCTCTGAAATAGAGGTGTGGAAGAGGTTTGCCCCCCTCCTTTTGCCTTAGACTCATTCTAAGCTGCCTTGGCTGCCTTGGCACCAGAAGAAAGTCTGATAGTGATGCCACGTGTGAGTCTTGTACTAGCTTATGTGATCCCTCACCACAGTTTTCCATGAGCCTACCTCTCAAAGGACAGGGACTTGCCTGAATGTGTTTTCATTAACAGCCTTAGGGAAAAATCAGCAAGGTTTGGTTCTGATACACTGATACTTCTGCCCTGTGACCTTCCTTCCATCTATGACCTTCTCTGTTGTCCCCTTCCCTCATGTCTGTGCTTCCAGCAGTGGGAGCTTACGCCTTACCTTTCTTAGCTTGAGTTCATCTACAGCTGTCCTTTATATCTCTTCCCCAAAAATTCTCCAAGGGGATTTAACACTGGGGAGGATGATGGGGGAAAGAGGTGGCGGGTTCTCAGAGCCTCACAGACCCTAGCTCTGTGGTACCTGCTGGCCCAGGTACACCTTCCTTTTGTTCCTTCATGATGGTGCTCAGAACCCATAAATCTCCTGACCTTCTGAGGGCTGCTGCTTCCTTCCTGAATGCAGTCAGGTGGCAGGTGCAAAGGGCTAATTTCCAAGCAGGCCTCTGTCAGAGGTGATGGTTCTCAGGGTCTGGGTGCCAAAAGAGAGGGGACCAAACCTACCTGAAGAGACTCTTTGGCATTAGAACCTTTGCTCCTAAAGGTATGGAGACTCTAGGAATTGCAGACACTCTGGTCTGGTAAAAATGATCTCCCAGACTTATGGGCATGTGAAGTTCATCTTGGCTTGCTCAGGTCTCTGCCCCTCACCTGGTCTTTCCATAGTCAAAACCAATTACTGTCTCTTGAGTTCTCTTGTTGTTTGTGCCTCAGTTAAAGTCATTATCCTGTTAACCCCCACAAAGATTTTATTTATTAGATTTACTAGATTTATTAGATTTATTTATTTGAGAGAGAGAACTGAGCAAAGGGGAGGGGCAGAGGGAGAGGGAGAAGCAGGCTCCCCACCGAGGAAGGAGCCCGTGGGCTTGATTCTAAGACCCTGGGATCATAATCTGAGCCCTGAGCCAAAGACAGCTGCTTAACTGACCGAGCCCCACAGTTGCCCTTCCCCCCATTATCCTGGTTTTGTTCTTCTCAGAGTCTGAAGCTCCTTAGGGTCAGAACCTCTTTTTGCACATCTCAGAATTCCCTAGACTTAAGGTATCCAACATCCCCCTGTTTCTCTCTCTCTCTCTCTCTCTCTCTCTCTCACACACACACACACACACACACACACACTCACAGCCTCACTAGACTGTGAGGAGGTGTGTTGTATTATTATCATTTTTTAAACATGTTCATGGTACTTTGTGGAAAACAACAGTGTAGTGAAATTTGCATAAATTTAAACAACTGCTGTTTATTCTGATATTTTCATCTCTTTCCCTTGTTGGGGGGAGTAGTGATGGTGGCAGGTAACATGTTCTTTCTCTGTGATGTAATGATGAAAATATCTCTTTGATCTTAAAGTCTTTATTTGGTGATATAAGACGTGCATTGTCTTAGCAGGTTGCCCAATCATTTGTTTTGTTTTTAGGAATTTTTACTGGCCTTGAGAAGTCCAAAAGGCTGGGAACTATTGTCTGATCACAGATGGTGCAGTCCCCAAAGCAGAGATCATCTAATTGCCATGTGTTATGGCAATGCCACTCTGTAGTGTGTGTCCAAGAGGATTGAAAACAAGGTCCACAAACTCTTGTACGAGAATGCTCATGGTGGCACCATGCACAATGTCCAAACAGTGAAACAACCCAAGTGTTGGTGTGGTGTCTCCATACAATGGAGTATTATTTGCCCACAAAAAGGAATGAAGGATTCGTGCACACTACCATGGAGATGAACTTGAAAACGTCACGCTCAGTGAAAGAAGTTCAGATGTGAAAGAACGAAGGTTGTATGATTCAACTTGTATGAAAAGTTAGAATGCGCAAATTCATAGAGGCAAAAAATAGGTTAGAGGTTCCTGGGGTTTGGGGGAGAGGGCAGTGGGCTGTGATTGTTTAATGGGTGCAGAGTTTCTTTTTGGAGTGATGAAAAATTTGGACATAGTGTGGATGGTTGTTTAACTTTATGAGTGTAATTGATGCCACTCAACTGTTCACTTAAAAATGACAAATACCACGGGCATCTGGGTGGCTCAGTCAGTGAAGTGTCTGCCTTCGGCTCTGGTCCTGGTCTTGGGGTCCTGGGATTGAGCACCACATGGGGGCCCCCTGCTCAGTGGGGAGTCTACTTCTCTCTCTCCTTCTGCACCAATCTCCCCGACTGTGCTCTCTTTCTCTCAAATAAAATATTTTTAAATGACAAATTTTATATGACATATATTTTACCACAATTAAAAAACTGAAAAAAAAATGTGGAAACAATCAAAATGTCTTTCAGCTACTGAGTAGTTAAAAAAATGTGGTATATCCATACCCTAGAATAGTATTGCAGCTAAAGGGAACAAAATACTCATCCATTTACAGCTTGAAGATTACAATTCCATTTATATGAATATCCAGAGAAGGCAGATGTGTAGACAGAGAAAGAAGACTAGAGTCCCTTGGAGCTGGGGTGGGGGGTGGGGAGTGACAGCAAATGGGCCTGAGGGCTCTTCTCAGGGTGATGACGATGTTCTAGACCTCTGGTAATAGCTGCACAATTCTCTACCTTTCACAAACATCAGTGAACTGTAGAGTTAAAATGAGGGGATTTCAGGGTGTGGAAACTACATTTCAATAAAGCTGTTTTTCAAAAAGAAGGAAATGCCAAGCATCAGTGAGGATGTGGAAATATTGGAACCCTCGTGCCTTCCAGGCGGGAACATAAAATGACACAGCTGCGAGGAATACAGTATGGTGGTTCCTCACAAAAATTAAACATAGAAACTACCAGATGATCCAGCAATTTCGCTTCCGGGTATATACCCAAAATAACTGAAAGCAGGCACTTGAACGGACATTCGTACACGCATGTTTGTAGCAAATTATTATTAATTTTAAGTTTTTTATTTGCAAGAAAGAGAGAGAGAGAGCATACAAGCAGGAGGGAGGGGCAGAGGGAGAGAGAGAAGCAACCTCTCTTGCTGGACTTGCTGGACTCTTGAGGGACTCGATCTCACGATCTAGAGATCATGACCCCAGCCAAAGGCAGATGCTTAACCTACGGAGCCACCCAGGTGCTCCCATAGCAGCATTATTCACAACGGCCAAAAGATGAAAGCAACCAAGTGTCTAGTGATAGATGAATGCATAATTGAAGCGTACAACAGATATTATTCAGTCTTAAGAAGGAAGGGAATTCTGACACAGGCTACAACATGGAGGAAACTTGGAAGACATGTTGAGTCGAACAACCCGGAAGAGGACAAGTACTATATGATTCCACTTCTGGGAGGTCCGTGCGATAGTCAGACCCACAGAGACAGAAAGTTGATTCCTGGGGGCGACGGGTTGGGACGGGGTCAGTGTTTCACGGTGACGGTGTTCAGTCTGCAAAGTAAAGTTCTGCAACTGTGTGGTGGCGATGGGCTCACAACAGAGTGAATGTACTTAATGCCACGGAGCGGTACTCTTTTTTTTTTTTTTAAGATTTTATTTATTTATTTGACAGAGAGAGATATCACAAATAGGAAGAGAGACAGGCAGAGAATGAGGGGGAAGCAGGCTCCCCGCTGAGCAGAGAGCCCGATGTGGGACTTGATCTCAGGACCCTGAACTACCCAGGCGCCCTAAGCTGTACTCTTAAAAATGGCTAAAATCGGGGTGTCTGGGTGACTCAGTTGGTTAAGCGACTGCCTTCGGCTCAGGTCATGATCCCGGAGACCCGGGATCGAGTCACTCAGCGGGAAGCCTGCTTCTCCCTCTCTCAGTCCCTCTGCTTGTGTTCCCTCTCTGGCTGTGTTTCTCTCTGTCAAATAAACAAAAAAGAAAAATAAAAAAAATAAAAAAATCTTTTAAAAAAAGGCTAAAATGGTAAATTTTATGTTTTGTGCATTTTACCACAATTAAAAATAGAAAAGTAGGGAGTAAGCAACTGTGTCACATGCTGCTGAGTGGTCCAAGTTATGGACAGACACATCACCAGGATAGGAAACTATAGACTAATAGCCTTATGAATATAGAAGCAAATATCATCCACAAAATACTAGCAGACTGAATCTAGGAACATATGAAAAGGATTACACACCAGAAATGTATCCCAGGAATGCAAAGTTGATTTAACATTCAAGAATCAATTAATATAATGAACCATATCAACAGAGTAATGGATAAAAACCACGTGATCATCCCATAGGTACAGAAAAAGCATATGACAATATCCAACAGTCTTTTCTGTATAAGTACCGTGGGCTAACCGATTGCGCCACTGGAGCTCCTAACAGTCTTTTCTGATTCCCCCCCCAAAAAAAACCAGGGGCGCCTGGGTGACTCAGTCGGTTAAGCGACTGCCTTCGGCTCAGGTCATGATCCTGGAGACCTGGGATCGAGACCCACATCGGGCTCCCTGCTCAGCAGGAAGCCTGCTTCTCCGTCTCTCACTCCCCCTGCTTGTGTTCCCCCTCTGGCTGTGTTTCTCTCTGTCAAATAAATAAAATCTTAAAAAAAAACAAAACACCCAAAACACTAAATGAACTATGAACAGAAGGGACTTCCTCAACCCAATAAAGAACATCTGCAAAAAGCCCACAGCTAACATCCTCCTTAATGATGAAAGAATGGGGGGCACCTGGTTGGTTCAGTTACGAGGCTACTTTCAGCTCAGGTCATGATCCCAGGATCCTGGGATTGAGTCCACCATCAGGCTCCCTTACCCGCTCCCCCTGCTTATGCTTTCTCTTTCTCTGTCAAATAAATAAGAAATTTAAAAAGTGATGAAAGAATAGGTGCTTTCTACCTAAGATCAGGAATAAGACAAGACTATCTGCTCTCATCACATGTAGTAAATACTGTACTGCACATTCTAGCTGGGTCAATCAGGAAAGAAAAGGAATAAAAGGTATCTGGATTGGAAAGGAAGTAGGCCATTCTACTTGCAAATGACATCACCTTGTATATTATGAATGGTAAGACATTTATTTAAAAAATTATAAATAATAAAGCAATTCAGCAAGTTTGCAGGCTATGACTGATGTAAAAATCAATTAAATTTCTATAAAATACCAATAAAAACTTTGCAAATGAAATTACGTAAAAAGTCTACTTACATTAGTATCAAAAAGAATAAAGCATTTAGGAGTAAATTTATGGAAGAATTACTAAGCTTGTATCCTGAAATCTATGAAACATTGTTGAAAGAAATCAAGGAAGACCTAAGCAAGTAGAAAGACATCCCATTTTCGTGGACTAGAAGACTTACTATTGCTATAGTAGCAATATTCTCTAAATGATCTATAGATTCAAAGCATTTCCTGTAAAAATCCTAGCTGACGCTTTTCAGTGAGCCAGCTGATCCTAAAATTCAGGCAGAAATGCAAGGGATCCAGGATAACCAAAACAAGCTTGAAAAAGAACAAAGTTGGAGGGCTCACAATTCCTGAGTTTGAAACTTAGTGCAAAGCTGTGGTAATAAAGACAATGTGATATTGGCATGAGGAGAGGTATGCCAATCAATGGAATAAATTCAAAGAGTAGGAATAAATCCTTACACTTATTAGTTAGTTGCTTCTTGACAAGGATGCTAAAACGATTCAGTGGGGAAATACAATCTTTTCTTTTTTTAAATAAATTTTTATTTAGCTATATATCTTAGAGAAAGAATATAATCTTTTCACTAAGTGGTGCTGGGACCACTGGATAGCCTCATGAAAAGGAATGAATTTGGACCACTTCCTCATGCCATATGCAAATAATAACTCAAAATGGGCCACAAACCTAAAGGTCAGGATTGAAATTATAAAATTCTTAGAAAAAACCACTGAAGCAAATCTTTGTGACCTCAGGTTGAGCAAAGTCTTCTTAGCTGTGACACCAAGAAAGCACAAATGACTGAAGAAACAAATAGATAAATTGTACTTTATCAAAATTAAAAACTTTTGGGGCACCTGGGTGGCTCAGTTGGTTAAGCAACTGCCTTCAGCTCAGGTCATGATCCCGGAGACCCGGGATCGAGCCCCACATCAGGCTCTCTGCTCTGCGGGAAGCCTGCTTTTCCCCCTCTCACTCCCTCTGCTGTGTTCCCTCTCCAGCTGTGTTTCTCTCTGTCAAATAAATAAATAAAATAAAATAAAATAAAATTTAAATTTAAATTTAAAATTAAAAAAATTAAAAACTTTTGTACTTCAGAGGACACCATCAAGAGAGTGAAAAGACAAGCTACAGAATGATAGAAAGTATTTGCAAATCATATAGGGATAAAGGGACATGTATCCAGAATATACTAAAAACACCTACAATCCAACAATAAAAAAGGCAATAAGCCAACTAACAAGTGGGCAAAGTCTATTTGCATAGACATTTCTCTGAAGAAGATATTCAAATGGCAAGCAAGCACGGTAAAGGATGACCAACATCACTAACCATCAGAGAAATGCAAATCAAAGATACAAGATACCGGGGCGCCTGGGTGGCTCAGTCGTTAAGCGTCTGCCTTCCGCTCAGGTCATGATCCTGGAGTCCCAGGATCCAGCCCCACATTGGGCTATCTGCTCAGAGGGAAGCCTGCTTCTCCCTCTCTCACTCCCCCTGCTTGTGTTCCTTCTCTCATTGTGTTTCTCTCTGTCAAATAAATAAATAAAATCTTAAAAAAAAAAAAAGATACAAGATACCACTTCACACTCGCTGGGATGATTAAAATAAAAAAGACAGGGGCACTTGGCTAGCTCAGTTGGAGAGCATGCGACTCTTGACCGTGGGGTTGTAAGTTAGAGCCCCACATTGGGGGTAGCGATTACTTGAAAATAAAATCTTGAAAAAAAGAAAAGAAAAAAATGACAGCCCATCCTAACTGTTGGTGAAGTTACAGCGAGGTTGGAACGCTTGTACGTTGCTGGTGGGGACATAAAATGGTGCAGCCCCTTTGAGAAATGTTCAGCAATTCCTCAAAATGTTAAACATGGGCACCTGGATGGCTCAATCAGTTAAGCATCTGACTCTTGGTATCAGCTTGATCTCAGTCTTGATCTCAGGATTGTGACAATGAGCTCCATGTCAGGCTCTGCACTCAACATGGAGTCGGTTTGATATTCTCTTTCCCTCTCCCTCTGTGCCACCCGCCCCACTCATGCTCACTGTCTCTAAAGTGAAATAAATAAATCTTTAAAAAATAAAATAGGTGGGGCGCCTGGGTGACTCAGTGGTTAAGTGTCTGCCTTCGGCTCAGGTTATGGTCGAAGGGTCCTGGGATCGAGCCCCATGTCCAGCTCCCTGCTCGGCGGGAAGTCTGCTTCCCTCTCTCCTACTCCCCCTGCTTATATTTCCTCTCTCACTGTCTCTCTCTGTCAAATAAATGCATAAATCTTAAAAAAATATATATATATATATATATATATATATATATATATATATATAAATTAAGAAAAGTAAAAAAAAAAACAGAACACAGGATTAGCATTTCCACCAGCCATTCCACCCCTAAATATATACCAAAGAGAAGTGAAAACATGTATTCACACAAAAAAACTCGTTTTTTTTTTTTTTTTAAGATTTTATTTATTTGACAGAGAGAAACACAGCCAGAGAGAGAACACAAGCAGGGGGAGTGAGAGAGGGAGAAGCAGGCTTCCCGCCGAGCAGGGAGCCCGATGTGGGACTCGATCCCTGGTCTCCGGGATCATGACCTGAGCCGAAGGCAGTTGCTTAACCAACTGAGCCACCCAGGCGTCCCACACAAAAAAACTCGTATGTGAAGGTTCATATCAGCCTTATCACAATAGACAAAAATTGGAAGTAACCAAAATGTCCACCAATTGATGACTGGATAAACAAACTGTGGTCTATCCATAAAATGAAGTGTTCTTTGGCTGTAAAAAGATATGAAGTACAGATGCATGCTACAACATGAATGTACCTTGAATATATTATGCCAGGTAAAGAAGCTAGTCACACGCACAAAACATACGGTATGATTCCACTTACGAAATTTACAGAAGGTAAATGCATAGAGTCGGAAAGTAGGTGAGTGGTTGCTTAGGACTGGGGGTTGGGGAAGGGAAGAGGAAAGAAGTGTGACTACTAATAGGTATGACATTTCTTTTTTTAAATTTTATTTAAATTCCATTAATTGACATAGAGTGCTTTATTCGTTTCAGAGGCAGAGTTCAGTGATTCATCACTTGCATATAACACCCAGTACTCGTTCCATCAAGTGCCCTCCTTAATGTCCATCACCCAGTTACCCCATCCCCCTACCCACCCCCCCTCCAGCAACCCTCAGTTTGTTTCTGATGATTAAGGGTCTCTTACAGGTTGTCTCCTTCTCTGATTTCGAGGTATGACGTTTCTTTTGGGGGTGATGAAGGTACTCTAAAATAGATTGTGGTGATGGTTGTATGACTCTGAGAAACCAGTGAATTGTGCGCTTTAAGAGAGTCAGTCTCGGGGCGCCTGGGTGGCTCAGTTGGTTAAGCGACTGCCTTCGGCTCAGGTCATGATCCCGGAGACCCGGGATCGAGCCCCACATCAGCCTCCCTGCTCGGCAGGAAACCTGCTTCTCCCTCTCTCACTCCCCCTGCTTGTGTTCCCTCTCTGGCTGTGTTTCTCTCTGTGAAATAAATAAAATCTTAAAAAAAAAAAAAAAAGAGAGTCAGTCTCATGGTGTGTGAATTATCTCTCAGTAGAGTCATTAAAAAAATCAGTTAACAAGTATGGAAAGTCCATGTAAAGGCCAAAAACTACGAGGAATTAGTTGTGATAGAAAGGGCCTGTCAGTTAAACTTTAAAGCAAGTTTATTAAAGGAACATTTTTTTTTTAAAGGAACATTTTGAAAAGTAATTGTGGGAAAGGATTTATTGCAGAGTTTAAATTCTTTCTTTAGTATGGAAAAATGTAAAACATACAGCAAAGTGAAGGGAAACATATGAAATCTTCCATGTCTCTATCACCTAGTCCAGCAATTATCAACTCATGGCCCATCGGGTTTTAGCTATACTCCCACCCACCCCCTCACCCCCAAGTTTTGAAACAAATCCCAGAATTAAGTTCTTCCATTAATGCAGGAATATGGTTAAGGATATTGTCCATAATGTCCCGTGTCTTCCTCCTAAAGACCCGTGAATAGACTTCCTTTTTAACTTTGTACAGGAGAAGATAAATATTTAGTCATGGACTCTTTTCTGCTAGTATCACTGAGATCGTCAGAGACACTTTGGTGGCCAGACACCTGAAAAGTTTTTATGGTAGGCAATTTTGTGGACCAGATGAACTCCTAGCTTTATTTCATTTTCTTACCTGTGGGGGAAACTACTAGTGGCCTATTTGTTATCTATTCTCCCTTCTTTCCTACTGGGAAAGCCCCCGACTTTATTTGGGGTGACATTGAGCTGAGCAAAAAGACAGCATTTCTTGGTCCTCTATGTAGCTAGGGCTAAATCCTGGCTAATGATTTATAAATAAAAGTTTGGGGCTAGGAGTTCTAAGAGGCTCCTTAAAGAAACCTGGTATTGCAGGGTTTTCTCCCTTCCTTCTTCCTGCTACCTGGAATGTGGCTGCAATTGCTGGAGTTCCTGTAGCCATCTTGTACCATGAAGTGGCCTTGAGGATGGAAGCCACATTCTAAGGATAGTAAAGTGGGATGCTAGAAGGAGCCTCTGTTCTCAGTTCTGTGGAGCTGCTACACCAGTTCCAGATTTCCTTCCCCCAGATTTTATTTATGTAAGAGGAAAAATAAACATCTAAGTTGTTGAGGCCACTGTTATTTCTGGTCTCTCTGACCAGCAGCTGAGGACAATACTTTATCAGATAGACTGCTCCTTATTTTTTCTTCTCCCTGACTCCCTCGTCTATTGATTTCATCTTGTACATATTTTTATAAAACCACTTTAAATCCTTTATGGACTTAGAGTCAAAATAAATAATTTATTAAATGCCAGCATTACACAATCGAGCACATGGATTCTTATTTCAAAGAGCAACAACAAAAATCATTTGCAGACAAAAAGTTAAACTGTGTCTTGTGATTTGCAAAACTGAAGTTTGAATCAGGAAGGAAATCCGTTGCTTATTACCAGAAAGATGGGCACCACATGGAAAATCAATTTCCAACAGAGGGAGTTTTTAAAATTTGAAAAGCTGAACAAAAACAGACCATATGTCTCACCGTGGAGGAAGGGTTAGGCCTTCCACAATGTGTTAAGACAAAGGAATATCAGATTGCCACAGAGATTGACAAATATGACCATGATGTGGAAATGAGGGAAGGTGCTCCACAAGGTAAGAGGAAGAGAGAAAGACAGGGCTTGGCACTTGCCCATGCCTGCTTAGTCATCGCCATGCAAAATAATGCCTCTGGTATCTTCAGGCTCAGAGGAGGTTACACAGTTAACAATAATTGGTGATTCGAGGAATGAGGGTGGGGCTCTTATTTCATGGAGCTGTTGATAATTCAGTGTTTCCATTTAGTGCGTGCATATTGAAGGGTTAATAGATTGTTCCAGAGGTGATCTAAAAATTGCTAGCCTCAGTCAGAGAAGGTGCAGGAGGCCCCCGCAAGCCTTGGTGTTCACCCTTTTGGTGCCAGATTGTAGGATGGGCTGGAGGGTCCCAAGAGAGAAGTTGAATAATCGTGGGGAGCCAGGGAGTACTTGGGAGATGGGGTGCAGTGCTATTTATCCACCATTACAGGAGCATTTCGGCATTTTAACAACCCATGTGGTTGCACTGGTGCCAAGTAAATATCAGCTCCAATTACACAGAAGCTTAAATATTTGTTTCTTAAGAAAACGTTTTAAAAGTGAAAACAGATTTAAATTTGTATTCGAAGATGGAATTGTAAAATGCTGCTACTAAAAACTCCTGCTTTTTGAGCATTTTTGGGCTAAGCACTTTATAATTCACAATTTCATTTAACCCTTATACCAGCAGCCCTGAAATGTGATCTTCTGGTGACAAGTGACTGAAATCCAATTCCAATTGGCTTGAGCATAAAAGGGAAGATACCAAGATATGTAACTAAAAAGTCTAGTGGGATTCAGGCATGGCTGAATCTAGGAGCTCAAAGATATCACCAGAATTCAGTTTTCCTCTCCTTCCATCACTGCTGCTTTCCCTACTGTTTCTCAAGTAGACTCTCTCTCCACATGGTAGCTCTGGTGGTTCAATGCCTATTTTATCCTTCTAACAATATCAGCATAAAGAGAACTTTTTATTTCTAATAATCCTAATGAAAGTTTCAGGATTGAATCTCAATAGATTGACTTGGGTCTCACGCCCATCCCTGAACCAACGTTTGTGATGGGTTCTGGAATGCCACTAGAACACTCTGGCCAGTCACAAGTCTCTCTCCGAATCTAGGTCATGAAACACATGTGAGTGACCGAGTTGCAAGGAAAAGGGGAAAGCTGGCCAGACACAGTATCAGATGTCTACTACAAGCGTCCCCATTTTAGTAACAAGGAAACTGAAGCCTAACTGTATGTGGATCAGAAAGGACAACAGCCTGGCTAGAACACAGTGAGTGAAGGGAGATCATTGGGAGAGAAGTCAGCAAGGGCAGGGGTGCAGACCATGTAGGGCCTTAGAGCCCATTGGAAGGATTTGGGTCTTTGCTCTGTGGAGGAAGGAAGGCTCAGAGCAGAGGAGTGAAGTGATCCCATAGAAGTTTTGGAAAGAATCATGCTAGCTGCTCTGGTGTTCAAATGTAAAATACTGTATTTCTGTCTCTAGCATTTCCTGTTTATTCATGTAACAAATATGAAATGAACATGGGACCAGGCTCCGCCAATCAGCGCATTCCACTTCCCTGGCTAGTGACTGTGTCCGTGATGGGCACATGACCCACACCGGTCCAGCAAGATCCAGTCCAGGCACCTTCTGCTACAACTGTTAAGTGTTGCTAAAGATAGGAGTTTCGCCACTAAGCGCCACCACATAGTAAGACTCTTCCTGAGAAAGAGGTCAACACGAAGGACATAGGACAAGTGATGGGGAGGAAGAAAGTCTAACCTCAAAGCTATCGGCTGACCCCTAGATCCAGCCCAGCCTGACATCATTCTAGCCCTGGATTTCTCAGTTCTGGGACTCAATATATTCCACTTTTCGATGAAGCCATCTTGAGCTGGGTTTCTAATACTTATAACTGAAAAATCCTGAGTGAGAGCACAGGTACACTGGGTCCCCTGCCTGCTTGTTCCAGAGACAATAGCCCAGATGCTTTTGACTCATGCCTTGCTCCCTAAGGAGTTCACAGTTGACTGAAATAACCTTTACCTGTCTCTGTCTAGATCATAGACTCCTGCGCAAGGACAGCATTCAGCTCTTTGTAGAGCCTTTGGGGGCTGCTCCCTAAGTGTGCCCAGCAGTTTGCTCAAGGATGTGACTCCCAACAATAAAAAATGTTAAAAAGCCAGGGTGGCTGGGAAACCTGCCTGCCTCCCAGGCCAGATTACACATCCCAGAGCCCCCCACAGACCCCTGGCTAGCACCGAACCAGGCGGCAAAAGGAGAGTAAACAAGAAAAGCTTTATTCCCTTTCTTTGATTCCAAGGAGGAGTTTGCCTGATATGATCAGCACTTGGCTACCTCCTACGATCTTTCATGTCACATCGGGTTTCATTTATGTCCTCTAAGGGCTGATCCTGCAGCCAGAGCCGTCTCCAGAGGACTCTGGTTGGCTCCCATTCTGCCCACCTGAGGCCAGGTGGATGAGAAAAACAGTTTTCCATCCTCCATCTCAACAGCAGGCCCGGGCTGGAGCCAGCTGGGGAAAGTGCTTCTTGACCCAGGGACTGGGGATAAGATTACAGGATCAGAACCCCCCATCTGCCACCTCATCCTCCCCAAAAGGTGTGTCTTTGTGTGAGGCAGAGGGGGAAGGGCCCCAAATGCCTTGCTCTAGTCCCCTTGGGGTGAGAGAACAGGGAGAGGAGCCCAATATATTATTAGGAGACATGTGATCCTGGTTTTCTCAGTGTTTGTGTCTGGGCAGTTCTGTCCAGCTGAGGTGCCAGGCACTCCCTCCCACCCCGCTCCTCCAGGAGCATAAGCTCATATCTTTCCCATCCTGTTCTTGATACCCACCAGCACTTTGAGAATGCCCGCCTTCTTTGCCTCTGCTGTGCTTCCTACCAGTCCTGTCTTCCCTCCCATCCTTGCTAAGTGAGCTCCCATTCATTCCTTAGGACCTAGCCCCCCCCCGGAGGGGGGGGGCACCCATGATGCCTTCCAAATCCCAATTCCTCTTCCACCTCTTCTCCGAGCCTAAACCACAAACATATTAGAATTTGTCTCTTTTGCAAATTGTTTAAACTCCATGGAAAGAGCTTTTCAAGTTTTGCTGTCCCAGGTACCCTTTGGAAAACCTGAATTTTGGGCACCTGAGTGGTTCAGTGGGTTAAGTCTCTGCCTTTGGCTCAGGTTATGATCTCAGGGTCCTGGGATTGAGCCCTACATCAGGGCCTCTCTGCCTGCCTCTCTGCCTACCTGTGATCTCTATGTCAAATAAATAAATAAATCTTAAAAAAAAAAAAAAAAAAAGAGAAAGAAAAGAAAACCTGAATTTTTTAGCTACAGACCTGGATGAATGAAATCGCATGCTGAGTCATCACATGGTTTGCGCAGTAGCTACCCTAGCCCTGTCCTTGAGCCCCTGGCTGCCCGAGAAGCCACACTTGCACTCACATAAATGCACAGTTCTCCCGCACCAGCTCGTGGCCATGCCACGCCTCTGTTCTCCTGTCCACCTTCCAGGCGCCGCTCAGCGAGAGTCCCTGTGTGCCCTGGTCTGTGGCGGCCACCCAGCCTATCTCCTCCCCTCCCCTCATTTCCACCGGGATTCTTTGCCTTATT
Organism: Spilogale gracilis; assembly: GCA_004023965.1. Classification (NCBI taxonomy): domain Eukaryota; kingdom Metazoa; phylum Chordata; class Mammalia; order Carnivora; family Mephitidae; genus Spilogale; species Spilogale gracilis. The sequence continues at coordinate 23,521 of PITA01007417.1, forward strand.
CCCTCAGGTGTCCCTCCTCTTTCTCTGATGCCAAGTGCTCTCCAGCTTCAATCAGAGCATCTCCACTTGCTGTCCCGTTAGCCTTTGCCGAATTCCCACTCGGCCTTCAGGTTTCCACTGGAGTGTTACCTCCTCAAGAAGCCTTCTCTGAGCCCCAGTCTAAATTAAGCTACCTGGTGACACATTCATATTGCACGTGGGAAGTGTAGCAATATGACCATTTACAATTCGCGCAGGAATTCTTTCAACTTTCTCCAAACACTACCTGTTTTGTTTGTGTTTTCATGTTGTCATCCCCAGAGCTGAGCAGGGATATTGGCCCCTGGCTGAGCTTGCATTCACAATTCAGTTCTTGGAAGGACAGATAATAAAACTTCCCAGAGGTGCCGGACACATAGCACAGCCTGCCGTGTAAACTGTCTTCAGAGACTCCTTGTTTCTTTGACTTAATCATAAATGACCTGATGGTAAGGGTTTTGTCCCCTACAGCATGTTTCCCGAAGTCCCTAATGGGGGTCTGGGCATAGTGAACATTCCTCTTTCCTTTTCCTGAAACTTACTACCCACAACACAACACAACACACACACACACACCCTCTTCCTCTGTGGTCCATAGGGCAGGTGTAGCGAGGTGGTAACCACAACTTTAGTAGGACAATCAAACCCCCTTCCAGAGAAACAGCGTTAACTATAATTGAAAGAACTTTTGGAAAGTCCTGTGTTCAAATGTTAGTCCACTTATTTGAGAAGTGGGTGATGTTGGGTAAGCACCTTATCCTCATTTATAAACTTGAAACTCAAAAATGCCTGATCATAGGGTCAATATAATGGTTAAATGATTTGAAATGTATAACTGTCATGTGAAAATAATGTAGTCTGAGCTCATTGTGTAAAATGAAAACCTTCTGTGTGTATGTGAAAGCGTGGGAAGAGGTATGACGGGACTTATCCTGCACTGATTGGGTGGTTACATCTGGAAAGGGTGGGCTGGGAGGAAGGTAGAGTGTTTTCCTCTTTTGTGATGGTTTTATACTTTCCTGTTTGAATTTTTCATGAGACCACGTTCACATGTAATACTACTTGTTGTAGATTAGCTTATTGTCAAGCAAATATTTACCTTCTCCCCCTCCACTTCCATGGAAGGGATGTACCTCTCTGGCTCTCATCTTTGGCCTTGGCCATGTGACTAGCTTTGGTCAATGGGACATTAGTGGACATGATATAAGCCAAGACTGGACATGCGCTGGGAGAATGGGGCTCGTCCCCTGTGTTTTTCAACACGAGAAGAACATGTTATGGGTGGCCTGCTAGCTCCCCAGAATGAGTGGCTTGTAAAGTACCCTGAACCAATCCCACTGCCCAGAGGTCCAGCCGAGATCAGGAGATCAATAGTGTCTCCCCAGGAAATACACAGATGTATGAACCACATGTGAGGGTATATAGTAGCAAAAACTGCCTGATACACGTGTGTTATTTTTATTTATTTTTATTTTTTTAGAGATTTTATTTATTTTTTTATTTTCCAGAGAGATAGAGTGCACAAGTAGGCAGAGCGGCAGGCAGAGGGAGAGGGGGAAGCAGGCTCCCCTCTGAGGGAGAAGTCTGATGAGGGACTTGATCCCAGGACCCTGGGATCATGACCTGAGCTGAAGACAGCCACTTGACAGACTAAGCCACCCAGGTGCCCCTCACTTGTGTTATTTTTAAAAGAGAAGGGATGGGGGCCTGGGTGGCTCAGTCAGTTAAGTGTCCAACTCTTGGTTTCATCTCAGGCGGTGATCTCAGGGTCGTGAGATCGAGCCCTGTTGGGTTCCATGCTCAGTGGGTAGTCTGCCTCAGATTCTCTCTGTCCCTCTGCCCCTGTTCCTCTGCCCCTATCCCTCTGCCCCTGTCCTTCTACCCCTCCCCTTGATCAAGCTCTCTCTAAAATCAATAGATAAGATCAAGTCTTTAAAAAGGAAAAAATAAAAGAGAAGTGAGAAAAATGAACTAAAAAAAATGAAATCAGGAAACAATACCAAGAAAATTGGTATTGTTGAATAAATGCCAGGGCCTCTTCCATCCTCTAATTCTCCTTCAAGGGCTGGTTCAGAAGACTCCAGGAGTCCTTCCAGGCCCTCGTTTGAATGGGTTGCCCTTCTTCATGGTACTTTGCACCTACCACCTCTTCCATCTTGCAAAATACTGAGTTATTCCCATGCTTGTCTTGCCCCTTGCAGAATGTCTCTGCCTTCAAGGAGCTTACAATCTAGTTGCATGGACACGACATAAATACAAAGGAATCTTTTCTTTTCTCCCTTGGGCCCACTTCCTCTGAACCTCTCAACAACCTTAATGTTCTGGTAAGCTAGGCCAAAGATTCCGATGTTTAAGCTACTTATTTTGTGTCCACTGTGATTTAACTCAAGGTGGGGTCCTATTATTATCCCCGTAGTGTAGTTGAAGAAACAGAAACTGAAGGGACAATGATCCAACATCAGATACAGCTTGTGAGGGGGATTGGGCCAGAGTTGGGGTTCCGGCTGGGGTCTGGATCCAAAGCTGCACCCTGGCTTCTCATTGAGGACCCCCTTCTGCAATCAGGGACTTCCTCAAGCACTTAGTGAAAGGTTTTAGGTTAGATGAAGAGAAATAAGTAAGATTTTGTGATTGGTTATGACATATCAGGAGCCAGCTAATGATCCGAGAGGCAGACACCTGCTGGGCTAGAGGGCAGGTCCCTGCACCTTCACTGTCTGCACACAAATAGGACCTTTTCCACCCACGGAGCTGACAAAGGCTCCTGGTAAGTCTGCAGGAGACCTGGCTGGTTTGTTGGTTGGTTTCTTTCTTTCTTTCAAGACTTATTTATTTATTTCAGAGAGAGAAAGAGAGAGAGAACAGAGGGAGGGGAAGAGGAGACAGAGAATCTCAAGCAGGCTCCACACTCAGCTCAGAGCCTGATGCAGGGCTGAGATCACCACCCGAGCTGAAGCCAAGAGTTTGGCGCTTAACCAGCTAGGCCCCCCAGGCACCCTAGAAGTCCCGGTTTCTTACCACAGAAGCTGAGCGCTCCCCCCAGTGGGCTGGCAGCCAGGAAGTGGGTCAGGGATGGACTTGGGCTTCAGGCAGTTGAGATTTGAGTTCTAACCCAGCCATTTACTCGCTGTGCACCTTGAGGGAAGTCAATCCACATTTCTGGGCCTTGAATGGCGGGAGCTGGTAAAATTGGGGCTGCCGTGGCCCACAGGCACCTTTCTCTGGATGGCACATGGTTTTATTTTGATTCATTTTAGTTTATTTGTCACCATTAAAACAATAAGAAGTTTGTGAGGAAAGAGTCAATGATATATAATTGGCCACAGTAGATCTTGGTGCCACGAGGAGGGGGAGATTTGGCAAATTCATTACATACTAAAAAAGCACACATAGAAATTCCACAGATACACTTACATGTGTAAAAAATGATACACGTTGGAGGTCACTGAGGTAGTATTGTTATGCAACAGTTTTAAAAAACACCTAATGCCTCCCAACAGGGGATGGGTTAGATCATATATGGATCATCTACACGTTGGAATATTATGCAATTGGAGAAAAAAGTCAAGGGCACCGCCTAGGTACTGATAAGGAAAGTTCTCTAAGATATACTGTTAAGTAAAGATGCCAGGTGTAAACTGGCTTTTCTTAAAAAAAGAAATATGTATGTATGTGTTACTATTTTCTTGTATAATTATTTTTTTAAAGATTATATTTATTTATTTGAGAGAGAATGAGAGAGAGTGCATGACAGGGTGGAGAGTCAGAGAGAGAAGCAGACACCCTGCTGAGCAGGGAGCCTGATGTAGGACTCGATCCTGGGACTCCAGGATCATGACCCAATCTAAAGGCAGTCACTTAAGCTGCTGAGCCACCCGGAGGCCTCTGCTTATATAATTATAAAGAAACCTTAAGTATTCAAGAAAAGTTGGGGTGCCTGGGTGGCTCAGTTGGTTAAGTGTCTGCCCTCAGGTCATGATCATGGGGTCCTGGGATCGAGTCCCATGTCAGGCCCTGCTCAGCAAGTAGTCTGCTTCTCCCTCTCCCCACTGCTTTTACTCCTTCTCGCACGCTCTCTCTCTCAAATAAATGAAATTTTATAAAAAATAGAAAAAAGAAAAGTTAATTAACTGTTACCTTTGGGAGTAGGAGATTCCAGTGGGAGGGAGACTTTTTCTGTTTACCTTTTCAAAATGTTTTGAATTCTGAAAAAAACAAACACACCACACTTCAAACATCAGATGTTTTCAGAGTTAGGTGCTCTAGCAGCCCTGCAGGCAAAGGCCGGCTTCAAGCTGGGTGGTGAGGGCTTCCCAGATGGGCTGCATGCCCTCTGGTTTGCCACAGTCCCCACCACTCCCTGTTGCCTCCCTGTCTTAAGACCTGGAGTCTGTTGCTATCTATCATTTTGCTCGCTGTAGCTTTTCTGGGATTAGAACTAAGAGAAAAGTGAGACATTTCTTATACCCGTCTCCACCAAAGGTGGCAGGGTCGTGGCACAGCAATGTAAATGTATTAAATCACTGCGCTACATTTATACTCAAAAATGGTTAAGATGGTAGGGGTGCCTGGGTGGCTCGGTAGGCTAAGTGCCCAACCCTCAATTTCGGCTCAGGTCATGCTTGCGGGGTCCTATGATCGAGCCCTGTGCTGAGCAAGGAATTTGCTGGAGGTTCTCTCTCTCTCTCTCTCTCTTGCCCTCTGCCCCTCCCCCAGCACTCATGCATGCCTTCTCTCTCTCTCTCTCTCTCTCTCAAGTAAATAAATAAAACTCTAAAAAAGATGGTTAAGAGGGTAAGTTTTAGGTTATATATATCTTACTACGGTTTTGCTTTGTTGTTTTTTTTTTAATGTGGCGGGCTCTCTAACTGCAGGTAGACACCTAGATGGTCCCTAGCACCAACAAAAGTTCCAGAACCATCAGCCCCGCTTGGTCCTTGGTCCATGTGCCGGCTCTGTGGCCTGTGGGATGGAAAGGCCAACCCACTTCTCTCCTAGACGTTGCCTGTGTGGCCCCTTGAGACTGTACCTCTGGACTCAATATTTTCACATTCTCTCTTGCCTCCATGTTTCCTGAAATGCTTTTGCCCGTAACTTGCTGCGTGACCTTGGACAAATCACTTCCCCTCTCTGGGCTTCTACTTCTCCATCTGTTAAATGAGCAGCTCGGAGTGGATTATCTCAGAGGTTCTTCAGCCGTTAGAATCTCCCAGCTGCTTTTTTTTTTTTTTTTTAAAGATTTTATTTATTTATTTGACAGAGTGAAACACAGCTAGAGAGAGAACACAAGCAGAGGGACTTGAGAGTGGGAGAAGCAGGCTTCCCACTGAGCAGGGAGACCGATGTGGGGCTCGATCCCTGGTCTCCAGGATCATGACCTGAGCCGAAAGCAGTCGCCCAACCAACTGAGCCACCCAGGCGCCCCTCCCAGCTGCTTTCTCCTGGAGCACATTCTTCTGTCATTGTCTCTGGAGAAATGACATGGGCTCTGGCAGCGGAGTGGAGAGCAGAGGCCATCCTTTCTTTTTTGGGATGTGTGGGCTGCAGTGGGAGGTTCTCTTTTCTTACTTGCTTTCTTTTCTTTCTTTCTTTTTTTTAGCCAGAAAGTTATTTTAAACCCGAAGCGGGGAGTTGCTAAAAGCCACACGCCTCAGATCTCACGTGCTACAATCTCTTCTAAGAAGGGGAGAGAGCAACCGTTCCCCCCTCACTACCACCCCCCATCCCAAGGGAGGGACACTCCTTCCATTCAGTTTTTGCTCTGCTGAGTTACAAAACTGAAAAACACTTGTTTTCTGGCCTCTGGCAGCCACTAGGGCAGCCGGCATCCTCGGAAAACCAGTGCCCCTCAGCCTTGCACAGGCGGGCAGCACCTGGGAACTCCTGTTCAAATGCAGATTCTGGTTCGGCTGCTCTGGGGTGGGGCGGAGGGGGTACCGTTCTAGCAGTCTCCTCTCGATGCCCATGAGCAGCGAGGTCCTGGATGACAGTACCCAGATTGCTGATAGCTCAGAAAATCCAGCTGGAAAGTCACCTGGAAACTATTGAGCCTCTTTCTCAGTTTGAATGGGCCCTGCTCCCCTATTTTATTTATTTATTTATTATTTATTTATTTGTATGAAAATATAATGTATTATTTGTTTCATAGGTACGGATTTATGATTCATTAGTCTTACACAATTCACAGTGCTCATTATAACACATACCCTCCCCAGTGTTCATACCAGCCACCCTATCCCTCCCACCCACCCCTCCCCTCCAGCACCCCTCAGTTTGTTTCCTGAGATTGAGTCTCTTATGGTTTGTCTCCCTCTCTGGTTTCATTTTATTTCATTTTCCCCTCCCTTAGCTTATGATCCTCTGTCTTGTTTCTCAAATTCCTCGTATCAGTAAGATTATACAATAATTGCCTTTCTCTGATTGGGTTATTTCACTTAGCATAACACTCTCTAGTTCCATCCCCATCATTGCAAAGGCTAAGATTTCTTTTTTTTTTTTAAAGATTTTATTTATTTATTTGACAGAGAGAAACACAGCGAGAGAGGGAACACAAGCAGGGGGAGTGAGAGAGGGAGAAGCAGGCTTCCCGCCGAGCAGGGAGCCCGATGTGGGGCTGGATCCCCGGTCTCCGGGATCATGACCTGAGCCGAAGGCAGTTGCTTAACCAACTGAGCCATCCAGGTGCCCCAAGATTTTGTTTTCTTGATGGCTGTATAATATTCTATTGTGTATATGTGTGTGTGTATACCACATCTTTTTTTTTTTTAAGATTTTATTTATTTATTTGACAGAGAGAAGCCAAACCTAGAGAGGGAACACAAGCAGGGGGAGTGGGAGAGGGAGAAGCAGGCTTCCTGCTGAGAGGAAACCCGATGCGGGGCTCAATCCCTGGACTCTGAGATCATGACCCATGTCAAAGGCAGACAGACACTCAACGACTGAACCACCCAGGTGCCCCTATACCACATCTTCTTTATCCATTCATCCGTTGATGGACATCCAGGGTCTTTCCATTGTTTGGCTATTGTGGACATTGATGCTATAAATATTGGGGTGCATATGCCCCTTCAGATCACTACATTTTTATCTTTAGGATAATTACCCAGTATTGCAATTGCTGGGTCATAGGGTCCGCTCCCTTATTTTAAATCATATTTTTCAAGTGTATGATACATGAACAAGATAAAAAGAAATAAACAAGTAAATCTAATGCTTCAAGAAGGCATACACTGCAAATTTAGTTCCCCTCTATCCTGTCCTCTATCATTCTAGTTCCCAGGGGCATCCTTGTCACACAGTTTCTATATATAACCTTTCTTCACCTTCCTGAGAGATTGTGTGTATTGTGATAATTGTTAGTTTAGCTCTTCCTTATTGACCAGTGCTTGTGTCCTTCACACTGAGCAGTGCCCATTATGGAGATTACGTAATTTAAGCTTTCCAACAAGCTCAGCAATGAGGACCCAATTTAACAGTTGAGGAAGCTGAAGCACAGAGAGGTTGAGTGTCTCGCTTTTCATGACACAGCCACGGTGGGCTAGAATTGGTCTTCCTGGCTCCACGTCCTGGTTCTCTTTCAGGTTTCAACATCTCTGTAGACCTGCCCCTACTTTTGTAACAGCTGAGACAGCATATAATGTTCTGAAACTTGCTTCCCCCCCTTACCAATTTATCTTGGAGAGAGCTCAATCACAGTCCATGGAGAGCTCCCTTTTGACCAATAGCATGGAATTTCTTTTCAAGTATGGACCTTACTCATTTAAATAAGGACCTCTTTGGGGGATGGGAGAAGAACAGGTCATTCCAGTCCTTTCACTACAAACTGTCATAAGGTATAGGTCTGTGCACATATCACACCACATATGTGTGAGGATAATTGCAGGTAAACTCTTGGGTGGGCGTGTTAAAGGTCATGCTCCTTTAAAGTTGGGCCATTGATGTCAACGTCAGTTGCTTTCCGAAACACCCAGAGCCACAGGCTCTCATCCCAGAGCCGCATTTACACTGTTTTATAAACTTTTGGCTTTTTCTGCTGCTGGTTTTGAGCTGACCTGCAGGAAGCAGAGTTGGACGAGGCTACCCTTCCCTGCCTGCTGGTCAAAAACCCCAGCTGAAGTGTGTGGCTTTGAGATCATCTTCCATATCCAGCGACCGTGTTCCGTGGTTGGGTCTTTCTGCTCCTCTGTGCCGCAGCAATTGTCATCAGGGATTTAATGGCTTAAAAATACAGGGGATTGGGTTGCACTCAGGAGCCCTGGGCAGCCTCGAGCCTTGGCAGTAGCTCCATACCCTTTCCCCCAACCCCTGGCCCCACAGCTAAGAGACTGGGGGAAGCTACAAGGAATAATGAAGTTTGACTTCTCAAAGGCAGAGGGTCCCTTTCACAAAGGTGAAGTTCAGAAGATAAGGATTGGAGTTCAGTCCACACTCTGCCACTGTCCCTCCATCGAAATGACCTCCCCTTACTGTAGAGATAACTTACCACTATTGGTTGTAATCCCATAGACTCATGTGCCCCAAGCCCTGGGTCTACATCCTGCCTCCTCCATGTTTGAGCTGTGCCACCTTAGGATACTGATTTAACCTTATGTACCCCAGTTCTCCCATCTGTGAAACTGGGGTAATGATAGGCAGCATGGTTGTGAGAATTAACTGCCTTAATATACATGAGGATTTTGGAATGTCATCTGGCACAAAGAAAGTATCCAATAAATATTAGTTTCCTTTCATAATTCATATTATTTCTTCACTTATTTGATTTTTGTTTGTCTAGAATGTCAACTCCAGGAGGGCAGAGACCTCAACTCCTTATTCCCAGAGATATCCCGTGTCCCAGCACAGTCCCTGCTCACAGTAGGTCTTCTGCCAATAGTCACTGGAGGAATGAGTGAATGGACACTTTACTTCCCCCTCCTTGAACCTCAGTTTCCTTCTTTGTAAATGAGAGCTTTTTATTTTGTTCTGTATGCTCATCTCTGTTTTCCTAACCTATGGTGATCATATATCATTGCTTTTTACAACTGGAAGAAAAAATCATGAAAAATGGATAAGCCCTTATTCATAACTGCTGAAACTTGGAAGCAACCAACACATCCTTTGATAAGTGAGTGGAGTAACAAAACCGTGATACATCCAAACAATGGAATATTATTCAGTGCTAAGAAGAAATAATCTATCAAGCTAGGAAAGGACATGGTAGAATCCTTTTTTTTTTAATTAAAAAATTTAAAAAATTCATTTGAGAGAGAGAGAGAGAGAGAGAGAGAGAGCGCAGGAGCAAGGGGGAGAGTCAGAGGGAGAGGGAGAAGCAGAATCCCCATTGAGCCTGGACTCCAGGAACCTGGGATCAGGACCTGAGCCGAAGGCAGACACTTAACCGACTGAGCCACCCAGATGCCCCAGGACACAACAAAGCTTAAACGCCTATTACTAAGTGAAACAAGCCAGTCTGCAAAAGTTGCATAGGATAGGATCCCAACTATATGACATTCTGGAAAAGGCAAAACTATGGTGACCATGGAAAGACCAGTGGTTGCCAAGGGTCTGGGGGAGGAAAGGAAGGGGTAATAAAGGTGGAACATAGGGTTTTTAGGGCAGTCAAACAGTTCTGCATGATTCTGCAATGATAAAATACGTGTTATTACACCTCTGTCCAAACCCATAGAATATACAACACAGAATGACACCTACTGTAAACCATGGGCTTAGCTACTAATGATGTACCAGTATGGCTCTAATGTTGACCGTCAATGTTAACAAGAATGCCACCCTAATGCAAGATGTTGGTAATAGGGAGAATTTAGGAAGGTGGTGAGTGGATATTGGGGAATGCTCTGCACTTTCCCCTCAATTTTTCTGGACCCCTAAAAATGGCTTTTTATTTATTTATTTTTTTTAAAGATTTTATTTATTTATTTGACAGAGATAAACACAGCGAGAGAGAACACAAGCAGGGGGAGTGAGAGAGGGAGAAGCAAGCTTCCCGCCGAGCAGGGAGCCCAATGTGGGGCTCGATCCCGGGTCTCCGAGCTCATGACCTGAGCTGAAGACAGTTGCTTAACCAACTGAGCCACCCAGGCGCCACCTTTTGTTTCTATTTTTTTTTTTTTACTTTCTATAAGCTTTGAGATGGAGAGTGGCAGGGAGGTTATTGTCTGAAGGCCCCTTGAGCAAGGTGCAGAGCAAGTCACCTCAGCTTTCTTTCTTTTCTGCTGGGAACCCCAGAAAACTGAGATTTGAAGTCAAGTGGTGAGATAGCAGTGGGGGTGTGGAAACCTTGTTTTGGTTCCCCTCTTCCCATTTAGGGAACATGTCTGCAGAATGTTGGGGTGAGGAGTTGAGAAATGGGAGGTTGCAGGGAGAGCATGCCCCATGATCAGAAACCCCAGAGCTGTGTTTTCAAAGAAATCTTCCCCTAGGAAACTCTCATGAAGCTGTTCTTGAAGTCAGAGGTCCCTCGGGTGTCATCTTGTCCAGGGTTGCAAACTTAACCAGCTACAGGGCCCTGGCAGGGAAAGGTCAGGACCTGGGCGAACTGGGGCGGACTGGCTTCTCCCAGGGCAAGTGCCACTTCCAGCGGTGACTGCGAAGGAGCAGAGCCCCAGGTGGCCAGACACTGTCAATTTTAAATCTCGTGCAGGACAAACAAGACATGTCTGGGGGTCAGATATGGTTCCTGGGCTCTTCTGAAGTCCAGCTCTTTACTGGGTAAGATGGGGAAACTGAAGCCCATCAGACAGAGTGAATTGTTCAAGGTTCCCCAAAGCTAATAATAGAACTCCATTTCTGTTCCTGTCAACAGCTGTGCTGTTCTGGGACCAAAGGGGGGGCAGTCACTGAGAGTCTGTGGTGGCTTCTCTGAAGGCCTGCCCAGACTCTTCATGTCCAGAGGGGGCTGCGTGGAGCCATAAGGCTGCTGGAGGTGTTGTTAAGCCCCATCCTTCTTGTTGCAAAATGAGGCTCCTCTCTGGGTCCCAGTGAAGGGGCAGAGGCATCTTTTTGATTAAAAAACATTTTTTTTTAATTGTGGCAAAATACACCTAACATAAAATTTATCACCATCACTGTTTTTTTTTTAAATTTTTCTTTTTCTTTTTTTTTCTCTTTTTTCATTATCGCCATTTTTATGCATTTGGTTTAGTGGTATTAAGTACATTCCACTGTTGTGCAAACATCCCCACTACCCTTCTCCAGAATTCTTTTCATTCCCACTAAACAACAACCTCCCAGTACCTACTCTGCCCAGCTCCAGCTGCCCTCCACTCTACTTTCTGTTTCCATGAATTCGGCTATTCTAGGGACCTCACAGAGTGGAGCCATATAATATTTGTCCTTGTGTGACAGCCTTGTGCCACTTGGCATGGAGTCTTCAAGGTTCACCTGTGTCGCAGCCTGGGTCAGAATTCCCTTCCTTTTTAAGGCTGGATAACTTTGTGTTATATGGATAGACCACATTTGGCTTGTTGATTTGCCCATTGATGAACATTTGGGTTGCTTCAGCCTTTTGGCTACTCTGAATAATGTTGCTGTGAATAAATATGTTTGGGTCTCTGCATTTATTTATTTATTAAAGATTTAATCTATTTATGAGAGAGAGAGAGAGTGCGAGCTTGTAGAGCGAGCTTGTGCAGAGTGGGGGGGAGGGGCAGAGGAAGAGGGAGAGTCTTAAGTCAACTCCACACTGAGCCAGGAGCCCGACGTGGGCCTTGATCCAAGGTCCCTGCGATCATGACCTGACTTGAAACCAAGAGTCCGATGCTTAACCAGCTGTGCCACCCAAATGCCCCTGAGTCCCTGCTTTTAATTCTTTTGGGTACATCGCCAGAAGAGGAATTGCTGGATCATATGGTAATTCTATTTTTAACTTTTTGAGGAACAACCATACTGTTTTTTTAAAAAATTTTTTCGGTGTTCCAAGATTCATTGACCATACTGTTTTTCAGAGGCTGCCTCACTTTACATTCCACTAGCAAAGCACAAGCGTTCCAATTTCTCCACATCTTCACCAACACTTGCTATTCTCTGTTATTCTTTACTTTAAAGATTTTATTTATTTATGTGACAGAGAGAAACACAGCTAGAGAGGGAACAGGAGCAGGGGGAGTGAAAGAGGGAGAAGCAGGCTTCCCACCGAGCAAGGAGCCCGATCTGATCGATCCCGGTACTCAATCCTGGGACTCCGGGATTAGGACCCAAGTCAAAGGCAGTCGCTTAACAACTGAGCCACCCAGGTGCCCTTATTTTCTGTTATTTTGATAGCAGCCATCCTAATGGGTTTTGGTGAGGCAGGGTATCTTGATTTCTGTCTGGGAGTTCTTCCTGAAAGGCGATTCCAGAACAGTCATGCGGGTCTTCCAGGAGGCATCTCATGGGGTGCAGGGAGGTGGTTAGGTGACCAAATTCGTGCTAAACCAGGGTTGCCAGAACACCCGCGCTGGTTTCATTGTTGTAGCTGTTTTGATTTAGCAGAACTTTTAAATTTTATAACAAGCACCAAGTTTTCTAAAACCTCTTTATTTCCATGAAACATAAGCACCTTTGTGTGGTGAAACTGTAAAGTACTTAGTACAGTGCATAGCATACAGTAAGTGCTCAATAAATACAACCCAGAGGCAGGGGTAGGGGAGGGGATGAAATGGATGAAGGGGGTCCAAAGGTATAGAGTTCCAGAGAGAAAATAAGTCCTGGAGATGTGATGGTCACTAGGGCTGCCTATTTGGAAGTTGCTAGGAGAGCAGATCTTTTTTTTTTTTTTTTTTTTTTAAGATTTTATTTATTCATTTGACAGAGAGAGATCACAAATAGGCAGAGAGGCAGGCAGAGAAAGAGAGGGAAGCAGGCTCCCTGTGGACCTGGAGATCATGACCTGAGCCCAAGGCAGAGGCCCAACCCTCTGAACGACCCAGGCGCCCCTAGGAGAGTAGATCTTCAAAGTTCGGATCAGAAGAAAAAGATTTGCAACTATGCGTGGTGATGGATGTTAACTAGACTTCTGGTGGTGGTCATTTTGCCACATTTACAATATCAAATCACTATATTGCATGCCAGAAGCTAGTATAATGTTAAATATTAAGCAAATCTCAGTTAAAAAGAGAAAAAAAAAAGACAAGACTTCGGCTCCCTCCATCGAGAAAGATCACCCCAAGGAGAGGTTTTGGAGGTTTGTTGACGATTTAGTGGGGGGGGGGGGCCTTAGGACCCCCCAGGGTTCCTCAGAGGCTGTCCCTGCTGCTTGGCTGGTTTGGGCAAGCCTCATTCTGGACCCTGTCTGTCACCTCCTAGCACCAAGAGTAAGGCAAAGTGAGACAGCTCTGACTTCTGGGAGCCTGTCCCCCAGGACAGCGCTGATAAGCCCCACACACCAGATCAGGTCTGTGTTCTCTACCCTTCTATCTATCTGCAGGCAGGTTCACTCCTGCGGGACTCCTCTGCTCTCTCTGTTTTCTCTCCTCCTCTGTCTCCTTCTATCTGTGTCTCCCTCTCTCTTCTCATCCTTCCTGCTGCTGCTGCTGCTGGGGGAAGGGGAAATGCAAATTCCTCTGCTGCTGCGAGGCTCCCAGAGAGTGTGAACTTGAGAAGCTGGGGTGAAGATCCGCCTGTGTGTGAGAAGGGTGGTGGGCGCTGAGTGTGTGGGACATCAGGGCTGAGGAGGGCAAGCTAGAGGTGCACACTGGGAGTCTAAGAAGGAGCTTCCCGAGGGAGCTGAGGAGGTATTGGGATATGAGCAGGGCTGAAGGGGGTGGTAGAAGAGGGAGCTCTGAAGAAGGAGACCTGAGTTTTAAGGCCCTGTGCTGCCACCAACCATAGAGCCCTGGGTTAGGACTGAATCTATGAGGTGCTTCACGGTGTGGCCTGCAAGGCTCTGCCCCCACCCCTCTGATCTTCTCTCTCCTACCCCTCCTCCTGGTCTGCCCGCTTTATTGGCCTTTCTTTCCTGTTCTGCCCACAACAAACTTATTCCTGCCACAGGGCCTTTGCATTTGCCGTCTTTGGTCTGGAACCCTCTTCAGCCTGGCTCTGAACATGGCTTGGTTGCACCTCCAGCTATAGGCCCCCTTCCTATGTCACCTCCCTTGGGGCCCTTCTCTGACCACCCTAAATTAGTCCTGCCAGATCCCTTGTTTATTTTATCCATAGCACTTGGTATTCTCTGAAATTATCTTGTTCATAACATTCTTTTCTTTTTATTCAAGATTTTGAAAAAATTTATTTAAGAGAGAGAGAGAGAGCATGAACAGAGGGGAGGGGCAGAGGGAGAGGGAGAAGAAGACTCCCTACGGAGCAGGGAGCCTGAGACCATGACCTGAGCCACAGGCAGACGCGTAGCCAGCGGAGCCCCTCCCGGTGCCTCATGGCCTTATTTTCTATGTGGCCTGCTCCCTGCCACTTTGCTGGCCCACTGTAACACCTATTTGCTGACTGAACACATAAACCGGCTCTACTGCCTTGGATGGATGACCTAGCCCACTATTCTCGGCCTCGATCCTGTGGAAAAGTAACAAAGAGCCCAGCCTTCTCTAAGCCTTGCTCAGCACTGGTTGTGAAGACTTAAGAAAATTAGGGGAATGTCTTGAAAAGCACAAAAGAGAAGTCACTTGCAGGGAGCAGAGACGAGCCTGGGGGAGAAACTGCTTGATCAACATCCTGAATTTGTTTGCAAAGTGTTACTCCTCACAACCAAGCCCCAAGCAAACAGTCTCACCTTCTTCTTACCCTTGGGGAAGTAACAACTTCTTAAGGAGATAAGAATATTGGTTTTATTTACTCTCATCTGCACCTGTGAGTGGGATGGTTTATGATTTGTTGCACTTTTCAGCCAAGTTTTGAAAACTGGGGCTCTAGCAGGAACTTGTTGTGTGACCTTGGGCCCCCCCCTGGGCCCTACCTTTTCCATCCCTTGAATGAGAGAATGGAAATGTTTGAACCTTGGGCTTTCCCAGTGCTGATACCTAGGATAACACAGACTTGCCAGGAGGGAGAAGAGACGACACTGACCCCAAGTGTCCTTGGCATGGGCCTTGTCCAACGTGTCCATTAGTGAATTTGATTGTCCCTGCTCTCCTTCTCAAAGCGTTTTCCCATCCATTAGCTGGGAGGCCGCAGACTGCTGTCCTTATTCCACTTTGACAGAGAAAAAAGGGGGAGAGAAACAAGGCCTTACCTGCCCGTCCGAACTCAATTCCTACCATTCTTGCTCCTGGTTGTGCTCTCAGGGCCTTTGCACATGCCTTTCACTCTTTAACCTGGGATACCCTTTCCCCAGTTACCCTCACTTTATTAGCTTTGAACTCTGAGCTCAGATGTCTCCAGGAGGCCTTCCCTGATCACCTTGTTTAAAATAAGAGCACTCTGGGATGCCTGGGTGGCTCAGTTGGTTAAGTGGCTCCTTTTGGCTTGGGTCATGATCCCAGGACCCTGCTTTGGGCTCCCTACTCAGCTGGGATCCTGTTTCTCCCTCTCCCTCTGCCTTCAGCTCTGCTTACTTATGATGTCTCTCTATCTCTCTGTCAAATAAATAAATAAAATCTTTAAAAATAAAATAAAATAAGAGCCCTCCTAAAAGAATAAAATAAAAAAAATAAAATAATAAAATAAAATAACAGCCTTCCCACACTTATTACTCTCCATGCCCTTACTCTATTTTATTTTTGTATGTGGTATTTCTCAAGACTTGACTTTAGATAATGTCTCCATTTTTTAATTGTCAGTCTCCTCCCCTAGAATGTCAGCTTTGCAAGAGGGGGCTTTCTGTCTGTCTTGTTCAGTGCTGTCTTTCCCATTCCCCACTGGAACAGTGTGAATACTTACCAAATAGCTGTTGAATCAATCTCCTGGGGACACAGAAGTGGAAGTGACCTTGAAAGATAAATTTCATCTGTCCCCCTGCCACCACCCTGGATTTGGTGGCCTGTGTGGGCATCTGTTCTGGGAGAACCTCTCAGCAGAAATCAAGATTTTTGATGTCTTTAAGAAAATTAAGTGGTTTTAATCATGACCAAGATCTGCATCCTTTCTTTGCTGGTCCTACCTTGCTCTCTTACAGAGCTTGAGAGAAACAGGAAAAAAAAAAACAACATATTTAGGTTATGGGCTGCAGATGAATGATATGGGCGAACTGCTAAAAGGAGAGATTTGATTCCTTCTTGCACAAGACCGAGTTTCTATGCTCCATTCTGGAGTGCCAGGCGACAGTGAGTGTGACCATCATATTCACATGATGGTCTTCACAAGGCTTAGTATTATGTGCAAAGCCTCATGGGCACGACTTTCAGTACTTCATCACCAAGCTTCAAAACAGCCCTGACAAGTAGGGGTTGCTGTAGATGATGTAGATGATGATGATGCTCCTTGCACAGGTGAGGGAAGAGGCACAAAGCACAAATCTCCTTCAAGGGATGAAAGGTCCAGAGCTAGGGCTCTGGAGTCAGACTGCCTGCCTCGGCCAGGGGCTTGAGGACTTTGGGTGAATTAGGTAGCTGCCCTGTACCTCAGTCTCCTTATCTGGAAAATGAGGCTAAGGCTGCTGATGCTGGCGTCAGTGAAGATGTGACGCGCTTAGAATAAAGATAGGCACAAGGTAAGTGCTCAACATTTGCTAGTTATTTGTATTATCATTTCCTTGTGCCCCTTTTTTTCCCTCTCTGTTACTGTTAACATACACACCTACACACCCAAATGCCTGGTGGGCTTCCTGGAGGAGAAGATCTGCCCCTCAGCCAGGCAGGCAGCTGAGGTCCAGAACTTAGTCAGGCTTCCATCTCCTCCTCTGGAAGGAAATCCCCCGGTGGCAGGGGAGTGAGAGCCTCCTGCAGCCTTTCCGACCTTCCCCCAACCACCACACTCATGCCAGCCCCACACACAGGTCATCCCTCGGCCACCGTGTGACTAGCCTGGCAGCTGGACCAGAAGGTGGGAGAGCTGGAGATTAGCACTGCTCGGGGTTGCTCAGAGCAGCTGCGTAACTGCAAAGGTCATGGTCTTGGGTTTCCCTCCTGCACCGTGCCCCGGAAGGTACGCATGAGACCTGTAGACACCAGGCCGGCTGTTGGCTCACCTTTGCTCACCACCAGACTTCATGTTATAATTAGTCTTTTCATGTACACTTGACAGTTTGTGAGGTGTTTTCCCACCATTTGAGGTCCCCGCGGCAGCCGGTGTTGTTTTGATCGTCGCCATGAAATGGGGCTCATCGAAGCTGAGCCTCTTGCTCTACGTTTCGTTTCGGGGCGAGCAGAAGAGGGATCCGACTGAGGTTTACAGAGTTTCAGCCCAGGGCTCGGCACAGACTGTCCTCAGAGCTGTCCGCGAGTGTCTCTGTGTGTGGTCAGGGGCGCGCCTGGGGGCCCACAGGTACATGGTGTGTCGAGAGAGGGGTCGCCCCACCCTGGGACGTGCAGCTTGGCTTTTCTGATGGTCTGATTTTATGTGTGAGCCTTCCAAGTATGCAGTGGGTCCTTCTGTTTGTGTATCATTATACTGTGAATTTCAAATTTATTTTTTGGACAGGTATTCTATTCACAGAGTTCAAAATCCACCCACGTGCGGTAAAATATCACTCTTTCTCCGCTGGATCCCTCCGCTGGGTTCCCTTCTCCGGATGGACTTGGTGACCGCTTTCTCCTGCCAGGCTATTCTGAGCGAACGAAGGTAAATACCCACACCTCTTCCCAGGTGACTCTATGCAAATGGTTGCACACTCCACTCACCTTGGCGCTCCTTGCTTTTCTGCTCTTTGTTTTTGTTTGTTTGTTTGTTTAATAATACGTCCCGGGGATCCTTCCATACCAACATGTACAGAGCTGCCTTGACACTTTTCATGACTGTGTAATGCTCCCGTGGAGGAATCTCCTATGTAACTGGCCCCCTATGGATGGACATTTAGTTGATTCCCCAATACTTGGAATGACAGACTATGATACAAAGGATCCTTCTGTATGTGCCTCATTGGGTGTGTATGTGGGGGAGAGGGTGGAGTACCTTGCTACTGAAAACCGTCCACAACCAGCCGCTGGGCATATAGTGGGAGCTTTGTTAGAGCTGCGATGTCATGAGTTCCACCCCAGACCTGCGGGGTCAGGACCTGCATTTTTAAAAAGTGCCCAGGGGATTTGTATTATGCACGTTGAAGCTAAAGAAGTGCTAGTCTGGAAGACAGATTCCCAGGAGTGGAATTGCTAGGTCAAGAGATACATACATTAATAATTTTGACAGGTACAGCCAAATTCACATCTGCAGAACTTGATTCAATACATATTCTCACCTGTAATGCCCCATAAGTCTTTTGGAAATCTTGAAAAAAAAAATCGCTATCCGGTGCCACAAACTATGGAGAGTAAGATTCAATGGACCTGGAGTGGTCTGAATTTGCATTTCATATGGACCCCGCTTAATTCTGGTTCAACTACATTTGAGAAGAACTGGTCTAAATACATTCCTACTTCTATTTTTTAAAAAAAGATTATATGTATTCATGTGTGAGAGAGAGTGTGCGCACAAATGGGGGGGGAGGGAGGCAGAGGGCTAGGGAGAAGCAGACTCCCGGCCGATCAGGGAGACGAGAGGCTTGATCCCAGGACTCTGGGATCATGACCTGAGCCGAAGGCAGACGCTTAACCATCTGATCCACCCAGGATCCCCTCCATAGTCCTCTTTATTTATTTATTTTATTTATTTATTTCACAGAGAGAGAGATCACAAGTAGGCAGAGAGAGAGGAAGAAGCAGGATCCCCACTGAGCAGAGAGTCCTATGCGGGCCTGGATCCCAGGACCCCTGGATCACAACCTGGGCTGAAAGCAGAGGCTTTAACCCATTGAGCCACTCAGGCGCCCCATAGTCCTCTTTAAGGGGTTCCTGGGCAGCATGGCTTTACTGATCTTTAAGTCTCTATCGAGGGATGGCAAACTCAAATGCCCACGGGAGCCAGCTAGTACTATTAACAGCTGTGGTCTGAGTTAAGGTTATATGACATCAAAGTAAGAAGAAAATTTTAAAAAGTGCAAGCCAGGCAAAGCCCATGTGGGTTGAAATCAGGTCCCTGGTCCATGAGTCTGTGACCTTGGCTGCCCTTGTGATGACTTTTTTTTTTTTTTTTTTAAATCTATTTGGGTTAAATAATTTCATATTGCCTGGTGAGGATTCAGGGACCTTTCCTTAACGCAGTGGTGGGGATCCCAGGGATCACAGCTCCCACTTTATGGTGGAGAAAACTGGGCCTGAGGCATGGAAAGGGTGGTCCAGGTTCCTGCAGAGAAGTTGAATCCTTGTTTAGTGACTGTCAGACAGTGTGCTCAGTGTGGGGGGATGGGAGTCTGCACAAGAAGACCCAGGTCCTCGTGGAGGAGGAGGGGACAGCACCTAGTCGGCAAGTCCTGGCCAGTGAGGGGACAGTGAGTGAGCAATAAGAGTTGCTCCTGCTTCCAGAGTGGGTCTCAGAATCAGGGAAGGTTTCAGAGAAGAGCTAAGGCTGAGAAAGTCGTTGGTGGTTTCTGGGTTTCGTATGTCTCAAAAAGACATACGGGGTCGGCGAACATATCCTGTTAAGGCCAGATAGCAAGTATTTCAGCCTTGCTGTTGCAACCAGACACGGACGGCAGGCCAGGCAGTGCGAGTGGCCGTGTGCCCGTACCACTTGGCTGATGGAAGCTCAAATTGGAATTTTATGGAATTTTCACGTGTCACCAAGTCGTCTTCTTTTGACTCCCCTGCCCCCCCCCCCAGCCATTTAAAAATGTAAAAACCATTGGTAGCTTGCAGGCTGTGCGGAAAGCAGGGGATGGGCTGGATCTGACTGGGTGGCCGGTAGGGGGTGGGGGTGGGGTGGGGAGGGTGGCAGAGTTTGTGGACCCCTGATTTAGAAGATGAGGAAGAGTTTGCCAGGCAGATGGGAGAAGGGCGTTCCAGGCACTGAGGTTGGCAGGTTCAGGGACAAGGAGGTGGCAGTGGGGAAAGAAGGATTTAACAGAGAAATTGGGATCAGAATGCCCGGCTCCTGGCTTTCAGTGTGGTGCTCTCACGTGTCCAGCAGGAAGACTAGGGTGAACAGCACTGGGGTGGGAGGTTGGGGTGGCCCCTCCTTTTCTAGTTCCTGCCCAGGGTTGCCAAGTTCTTCTGATGGCCCAAGAGAAGCTGGACGCGTGCTCATTGGGAAGTGCGCTCCAGGGCCCCCTGTGAGCCAGGCCTGTTGAGGCGCTGGAGAGTTCATGGGAGGGGGGGCGAGTCAAAGCAGCCCAAAGACACTGCTTGCAAACGGATGTGGGACAGATGTGAACAAAATAGATAGACCATGCAGCATGTGCAGTGGTGATAAGTACTCTGGGAGAAACGGCAGGCAGGACAGGGGCTAAAAGTGTCAGGAGCAGTGTGAACTTTTAGGTTGAGGGTACAGAGAAACCTCAGTGAGATGGGAACATTTGGGTAAAGGTTGGGAAGATTCCTGGAATGAGCTATGGGTACCCTTTCCCCAGGAGATCAGTTCAGGCAGAGGGAGAAGCAGGCGCAAAGGGCCGAGGAATGAGACCAGCTGGAATGTTCTATGAACAGCACAGGGCCTGTGTGGCTTGAGCAGAGAGCGTGAGGGGGAGACTAGAAGAAGCTGAGGGCAGAGTGGTAATGTAGACAGACCGAGTAGGACTTTGTAGGCCATTGTGCAGGCTTCTGGTCTGAGTAGGTAGAAGCCATGGAGGGTTCTGAGCAGAGGAGGGAGATAATCAAACTTAGGTCCTCAGGAGAACCCTCTGGCTGTATGTGGAGAATAGAAGGTAGGTCAGGGAGAGGGGAGGAGGGAAGGAGCCCTGGGACTCTGGATATTTGCATTATGAAGTTGGCGCCACAGAATTTGCTCATGTGTACATTGTGGGTTGTGAGAGAGTGAGATCTTAATATGAAAGTCCCCTATATATCATTGGGGGCAACCAAGTCTAATTTGAAATCGTCTTCCTGTGGGTCATGAAAACCTGTAGGCTGCCGGTTTGCAGCCTCTTTCAAGACAGCCTGGCCTGTCTCCTGTGTTTTAACTTTTTCATTATGACTTTAGCTTTCTCTTGTTCCTCTGTCCTTTTCCCCAGTAGGTTGGAATCCACCCTGAATGAGGGGCGGGAACTCTGCCTTGTATTTCTTGGTATCTCATGATGAAATGAGTGAGTGTGGGGTGGGCTGGTGAGGGGCCTTTTCCCTTCCCGTGGTTAACTGCTCCTTAGACGTTTGTGCAAACATTTAACTGTGGCGTGAATGTTCAGAGAGAGTCAGGCCCTGGTTGACTCCCAGCCCTGGCTCCCACTCTCTTGGACTTTGTGGTCACGGCTCATGAAAAAAATTTCCCCCTAAACCTGCTTGGATCTGTGATTTTGTCATCCTTAAAAAGAAAACAAAGCAAAACAAAACAAAACACACCAAAAAACACAAAAACACACACACACACACACACAAAACTAACAAAAAAACACATCTCCCCTTTCCCCTCTCCCCCCTTTTCAGGTCCAGTCCAGTCTGGCCAGATTTTCAGGAGAACACTGACCATCCTGAGCAACTCCTGTGCCCCAGGGCTTAGGCCCTGTTCCTGTCCTTTTGCTGCTGGGTTTTGCCTCCAGGTCCTTCCCGAAGGTCCCTGCCACAAGTGTCTCCTGCCACAAGTTTTCCCTGCACTCACTTCAGAGACTTTTGTTCTTCCCCTTGAATGGCTCTTGCTTCTGGAAACTCTGTCTTCTCTTGATCCTGTAAAACTGCTCCTGCCTGGGCCCCTCCCCCATCTCTTCTTTCTCTAAAATACACCCCCCCCCCCAGGCCTGGGGGCCTGGGAGATCAAGAAAATGAGTGTGATGAGTGTGTTCTTTAGACACAAACACACTTCTGTCGTTAAATAGGAATAGTAGATGACACTTACTGAATATTTAACAAGGGCCCATCCCTGCTCTAAATATTTGTATATGTGTTAATTCTCCTAAAAACCAGTTTGAGGTGGTTACTATCATTGCTCCTGATTTCCAGATGGGGAAACTGAGGCACAGAGGGTTTGGGTAATTAGCTTGAGGTCATACAGCTTTTCAGTGGCAGAGCCATAATTTGAACCCAGGTCGTCTGATTTCCCGGTGTCTGAACAAAATCACACTCCACTATAACTTTGACGGTACCTTCCCCCCACCACCCTCCTTTTGCCAAATCATTGAAATTCTATCCATTTACCATTAATCCCCTCACCCCCAGCCTGTGCCATGTCTCAAGTGGACAACGTATCCATCTCTTTGCAGTATCTGGTGGTAGAAATCCTGTCCCTTTGGCTGATTTTATTAAAATTTACAATGTGCAGGCCCTCTGAGAGAATCATTCCCTTCTTCTATTGTAGAGTGTGAGGGGGGCAAGCACAGGATGTTCATGGCAGCAGTGCTCTTAATAATAAAAAATCAGAAGCAACCTAACTGTCCAACCATAGGGGAATGAAAAAGAAATTGCACATATTATTACAGAATACTATGCAGTGGGCTAAAGAAGGCAGCAGAGCTCTAAGTATTGACATGGAAAGATCTATGACAGGTTACAAAGGTGGGGAAAGCAAGTTGCAGAAAAATACATACACTGTTCTTGCATTCCATAGAAATTTATGGAGCAATGTTCTATGCCCGACACTGTCGGCACTGGGAATACAGCAGGAAACAAAACAAACTCCTCATGCTAGCTGAACTAATGTCTTACCTAGGGAGATGGTAAAGGCAGGGAATAAATGTTAGGTTGGGCATGGTAAGTATGATCGAGAAATATATAACAGGGGATGTTCTCCTATTTTTGTAAAAAGCATCGCCACAAGATAATATTATGGGTGTTCTGTGGGTATTTATTTATGTAGATAAAGGCACAGAAAAAGGTCTGCAAGGAGGCTCCCCGAACAGCTGACTGTGTTTTTTCTGGGGGGGATGGTGGATGCCAGATGGTGACCCATATATTACGTGAGTAATGGAAAGTTTGTAGTAATGAGCAGCTGGAACCTTACACAGTGCTGGTGGGATTATAAAATGGTACAACCACCTTGGAAAACTCAGCAATTTCTGATCAAAGTAAAACATGTGACTCGGCAGTCCCCCTTCTATGGTGTTTGCTTAAGAAAAATGAACACCTGTGCCCACACACAGATTTGTCTGATGATGTTTATAATGGCTTCATGTATACTAGCCCCAAAGTGGAGACCCGATGTGACCAGGTGAAGGCGCGGTTCCTCCACGTGCTAGAGCACTACTCAGCAATGAAAAAGCAACGAGCTACTGGCACATAGATGAATGCAAAAGTGTTTTGCTGAGTGATAGAGGCCAGGCACAAAAGAACACGTACCATCTGATTCCAATTCTATGATTGACAAAAGGAATCTACAGTGCTACAAACAGAAGGATGGTTGCCTGGGGGTGGGGGTGGGGGTGGTGTTGTGGGTTGACTGGAAGGGGACCAGAGGGACTTTTGGGGGACGATGGAAATGTTCCAGAGCTTGATTAGAGAGGTATACCATGGTGTGGGTATATGTAAAAATTCACTGAATCATATGTTTCAGATCTGTGCATTTCACTCTCCGTATTTCCTACCTTAATAATAATAAAATAACCACCAGAGCTTGGGGAGGACGACTCTGACGTATTAGGAATGCTTATTTCTAAGTGGTGGAAATATAGGTGATTTTCATTTTCTCCTATATGTTCATCTGGGTTTTTCCAAGTTTTCAGCAACACATATATTCCTTTAGATCAGAAAAAAAAGTAAAAAAAAATGACATGGCTTGTGTATTTTTAAACAAAAACAAGAACAAAGACAGGGGTGCTTGGTTGGCTCAGTAGGTTAAGTATCTGCCTTCAGGCTCAGGTCATGATCTCAGGGTCCTGCTCAGCAGGGAGCCTGCTTCTCCCTCTCCCTCTGCCTGTTGCTTCCCCTGCTCCTTGTGCTCTCTCTCTCTCTTTCTCTGCCAAATAAATAATAATAAAATCTTAAACAAACAAACAAACAAACATAAGCTTCTTTTGAGCAACTTTCATTTGTTTAGTCATTTTGAGGGTTTTTTTGTTTGTTTAAGAAGGAAAGGAAGAGGGAAGAAGGTGAGGAAAGGAATCCTGTTATTTTGTTTTGTTTCATTTTATTTTACTTTAAACAAATATTAACTGGGAAGCCGCAATCCTCAGGGCTGCGTACTATAGAAGATGACAATCATTCCAGGCAATGTCAGGTTCCCTGCTGGGTGGGGGAAGTTTGCGTTTCCCTCTGCCCCTCCCCCTGTTTTCTCTCTCTCTCTCTCTCTCTCTCTCTCTCTCTCTCTCTCTCTCTCTCAAATGAATGAGTAAAATCTCCAATCAAGAAGCTTATGATTGTGCTGAGCTCCTGAGCAATCCTCTCAGCCCTTTTAGAGTGCTTGAAAAAAGGTCCACTCCTTTAGGAAGCCTTCCTTGATTTCTCCCTCCAACTTCTGCCTCTGTACAGGGAACTCCTCTCACCTCCACCCTGCCCTGGAGGACAGGGTGCTTTCCCTTTCTCTGAATCCCCAGGGCCTAGCACTGTGCTTTACAGGAGGTGAGTTCTCCGTCCTGGCTCTGTACACTTAGTTTTTTTTTAGAAAGCCCCAAAGCAGGCCCCCCGGGCAGGGCCTGGGTAGGTCCCTAGTTTTTTACACTTTCACCCTACACTGAACCCATCCTTGCTAGATGAGGAACCGAGAAGGTAACGTTCCAGCTTCTCTGGGGTGAAAACGGATTCTTAGGGGAGTCCCAGAGACGCTGTAGAAACTCCTGCCTCCTCTTAAAAAGGTCAAGCTGGCCATCTCTGGCCGGCCTTCTCCCCTTTTTGGGTTTTCTTGGTCTAGAAAGAGACACGTGCTTGGGTGGGGGCTGCGACCTGCCTCGGGCAGAAATGTCACGCGCACATCTGGCTCCTCTCCTGCCCCTCTGCCCAGCCCGGGAGTTCAGGGGCCCCAAGCCCCGTGGCGGGGCGAGAGTGTTCGCCAGCGCAAAGGTTGGCCTGTGAGCAACTGGGCCACTCGCATTGTTTTCTGTCGCCCGCAACACAATAGAAGTTTTGCAGAGCCTCAGGGAGCGTCTACAAAGTGCCCTCTTCCAAGAGCGACGCTCTGCGTGTCGGCTTTTTCTCTTTGGATCCAGGAGAAGGTGTGGAGGGGCCGGGCAAGAGCAGAGTAGGAGACAGTTGTCTCAGGGTCGGGCTTTTCTTGAGGGGTGG